>DWMG01001179.1:0-15936 GCA_018244855.1 Elbella merops
CCGGGAGCTCATGAGGAAGGACCTCGTACAGGTCCGAAACTAGTCGGGAAACAAAGTTGACGAAAAAAATATTTGCGCCTATGAAATAGGGTTGTGTGCTACCTGCAGCCGATCCGTAGACCCAGCAAACGCTCTACTCGTATATACAGTAGAATATAAGTTGTTTAGTTACGTTTATGTAGCCATGGAATACGTGGTGAGCCTATCGCCAGACACCAGACACAGATCCAGACTCCGAGTCACTACTAGTAATTCTAAATTAGGAAAATCCTATAGTAGGTAGGTACTCGAGCCGGGATTTGAATTCAGGACCTCGCCATCGGCAGTCCCGCTTGCAACCGCTAGACCAACGAGGCAGTCAATATTTTCAGTAAATAAAAAAACTGTAATATTGCACTTGAAACCACATTTTTTTCATTAAAATTTTGAAGACAATAAAGGAAGAATAATTTAAAAATTCTGCGTTTTCAATATTAAGCGCGCCGCGCACATAAAAATAAACGCTTAGGTAATGTACATCGCGTGTGCCCCAGCGTAATGTGGAAAAATAAAGCCGGTATAAACGAGCCCCGGGAGGCCGCGCCGGTTATTCGCTGCGGATTGTTTTGGTAACATGTTGTGCGCCTAACGTGTAGATTGGACGTGTCGTCAAATGGCTTCGATGGTTAAGGAGTTAGATTTTTTATAAAAAACTTTAAAGGAGGTTAAAAACTTGCTACCTAACGAGATATTAAGCGATCCCGCATATAAAAACATTGTAATTAATATTACAGAAATATTCGATATTAAGCATCCTTAATATTCTACTACTGTTTTACTGATTTTGATGAGAAGTCTGTCAGGTCCAGAAAAGTCTAGTATTTTAATGTGTATGTTAACATACACATTAAAATACTAGACTTTATTTAAAATAACTGCATCAGGTAAATAATACTATGGGTATGTCAAATCAAATTATTCTGATATGTTTTCCAAAGAAAACATATCAGAATTAAAATAATATTAAGATTGCTTTATTTAACGGATGGAATAAGCGACTGAAAGACGCCAGTATTAAATATCTCAAAAGATGCATTATTTGTATGCATCTTTTGATCCATCATTATTTATAAATAATTTATATTTGGTATTTTAGTACATTTGTGAAATTTTTAATGCTGCAAAAAAGAAATATTTTAAAATATTTTATTTCTAATCTGGGCGATTTATAAAATATTTTGAGAAATTACCAAAAATAGGCAATCATAAAGAGCACAACAGAAAATAAGGCTCCAGTACCTTCTAGCGACAGAGTCCAGATATATTTATCATAGGTAAATCTTTACGATTTAATATGTTTAACTTCGGTGCAGGCTTACTATCAGGTGCTGTGATTGGTTAACTAATCCTTGTAAAATGTAAAAATAAGGCTGTAAAAGCCTGTCTGCAGCACTCGAATCTTCCTAGGTCTTCTAACATTCGCCGTTATGATGCAAGAACACGCCATGGGCGCTGGCTTGTCGGGTCCATATTTAATTCAGCGTATACGAGTGGTTTACGTCGCGTGTGTGCGTGTAGCTTTATGTGATTTGGAGATTTTAGGGACTGTGTAAAAGTTTTAGCAGTGTTCATTCTCGATTTCGGAACGAGCGCAAACAGAAATTGCGAACGGGTGACCCTTATTTCCAAAATACTAGCGGAATAAATAAAACATTATATGTCAGTTGCTGTCTGGTAACATACTGCTTTTACTGCATGGCTTTGGCTGTACTTTTTTTAGGCTATAACTTTTTTACCCCTAATACTAGTATATATAATATACCCAGTTTTGGTAATTAGTACTTGACATCCTTCGTTACGTATATGATGAATTATTTTTATATTATTTCAAGATAATAATAAAATTGAAAATTTAATACAGCTATTGATAGCGTTGAGACTATCCGACAGATAACCAAACTTATCTACATAGCCCGAAGGATTAGCAAGCTGAAGTGGCAGTGGGCTGGTCACATGTGTCGCAGAACCGATAACCGTTTGAGCAGACGTGTTCTGGGGTGGAGACCGCGTCTTGGTAAACGTAACGTAGAACTCCCTTCAGTTAGATGGAGTAACGATATACGCGGAGTGGCTGGCAGCGGTTGGGTGCGACGAGCTGAAGATCGACCGAAGTGGCGTGCTATTGGGGAGGGCCTATATCCATGAGTGGACGGAAATAGGCTGATAATGATGATGATGATTGATAGCGCATTGCAGCGATAATTTTAAACTGAAACGTCTTGCATTAATTTGTTTCCAAAATACGATAAGATTATGGTCTGGAATCTTTCAGCCTTGGTAATGTAGTGTGAAAAAGTGTGAAAATGTTTTGAAAATATCTAATTTTTAAAATTACTTTAATTATTTATACATGATGCAAATAAATTGTTGCTATGGACTTTATTCAGAGCAGTGTTAGACATAGGCCTGCCCTAAACATCGCGATCACGCTCTCTCCTCAATTATTGTAATTATTTTATAGACTCTAATCAATTTACAATAGCCTTTATTCAATTGTTAAAAACGAAATTTAATTCCTAGCAGCAAGGACAAGGGGAAAGCTGCAATTACTATTAATCAGGATATTTAGAGTTCACATTTGGTACATGATTTGCTTGTACCATTTGGGGAGCACTGGACACCGACGCGACATCGTTGCGCGTCCTGGCCGCTCCCAGCCGATGTTCAAACGAGGATTGCTAGAAACTATTAAGGAAATAAAAAAATAAAATGATATTCGGATTGCCCCGAGTAGGCATCAGAATAATATTACCATAAAACCCCTGTAAACAGTTCACAGCGCGATTTGCAGCGAGATTAAATTGAATATTTCACGTATGCATATATGTATATATTTTTTATTTATTGCTTCTTATTCTCTGGAGAAATACTAGATTGTATTATTGTGGTACAGTATAAAATGAAACGAGTTGGAAAGTGCTTACCGGAAGAGTTCTGATAGTTCTTAATTCAAAAAATCTAGATAAATGATAATCATCTGCGCTGAGAATCTGGGTTTAGTAGACAACTAAATATTGTCGACTATCGGCGCCTGACAAATCGCTTTTTCAACAGAATGTCTGTTTGCCTACTTGTCTCTTTGTATGTGTGATAATATTTATTTGTTCACTTTTTATTATCCACTAAAGCTTTGTATAAAGATTTAGTAAACATAAACAGAAAAAACTAACAAGAATTCAGAATTACAATCTATTGTATAATGATGACGTATACAAAATAAATTCAATATAAAATCGTACCGTACAGTAGTATTACAGGATGTACGAGGTAAAAAAGCGAAACGGAAAGTAGTCAAAAAACTATACATACGGGACCGGAAGTATTTTCGTGTGAGCGAATTTTCCTTATGGTTTTAATTAAGCGGGCCGGTCCCGCGCCGCTCGTGCAGATTGATTAAAAGTCTATGGCCCGTGCTTTATAGCCAGTTTCCACTGTTGATCAACATACGCATTATAAACGTAAATACGTAATATCACGAATGTAATCCCCGAAAAGGTGCACAGAAGGGTGGAATAAGCTTGTGCTAGGAGGGGGGGGGCTAGGACTAACAATGGATAGAAACCGGACGATGATGATGTGACGAGGTTGGCAGCTACATGTAACTCTACAGCCTTTTATCTATGTTCCTCCTCTAGAGTCTATGGGTCGTGCCCTATAGTCTGTTTCTCCTGTTGATCAGCATATGAAATTTTTATTTAATATATGTATCATAGTAAAACGTAAAGTCACGCCTGCAATCCCCGAATGGGTTGGCAGAGGAGTGCAGTACACCCCTACATTTCACCAGTTACGTTTAAGTCCCAATGCTATAGGTAGTGATGAACTGGACTTCGATCAAGCAAATCGGATCATGATAGGGATCAGATATCTTGGCTTCGGAGAAATTATTATTGGGATTACGTTCCATTCTATCTAATATTAATTGTTCGATATAATCTGTATATGATTTTGTTGCTCATTTTGCTCTTAGGTACATATTTTAGGGATTTGTGTTTATCGAATACATAGTTCATTGGATGATACAAATTAAGTTCTAGGCAAATTGAATCAACTATTTTATCATTCATTCATTTTTTGACATTCATTCATATGGATTGCAAAATAAGAAATAAATGTTTTCTCGATTTCAATGGATATTGATGTTATGATGTTAGGAAACCCTTCACCAATTACTGGGTACTGATAGTTAAAGGGTCTATAATAGATTATACACATAACTGTTTGTATAATGAAATGAAATGAAATGATCCGCACCGTTTTCGGTGACGGCGACCTCGTGCATGTCAACTAAACTCCGTTGGTGTCATATTGGAAATAATAAATATACTTTACACCAGTGTGATATATAGGATATAACATGAATGTGTATATAGGAACCAATCTAAGTAATATATGAAGAAATATTATATAAATATTGAATTAAATTGAATTATTAGTGCCGGGTAAGTATTGTCTTTTAATTTAAACTTTATTATTTTGTTACAGAGAAAGTTTAGAATATATTTATTACACAGTTGGTGTACAAGGATCTTTATTTCTCATTTCATTCGAATAGCTGACGGAAAAATACAGGCAGTCTTAATGTAAACACTTTATATTTTAAAATAAGTAAATTCTCTTAATTGCAGATTAAATATTAAATTTGCCATTGAGTGTGTTTTTGTCGAACCAATATATGAATATTTCAATGCTTTTAAAATAAGGTATGGTTTTAACAAAGGATTCAGGTCGTTTACCTGTTTTGGAATTTATCCAGCTGAGAATTCCAGTTGGTTTACCGGAAAACTTCGGTATTGTCTATGGCTGTCATAAAGATGTATTTGACATTTTGTGACTCTATTTCTCTATCTCCGGTCCACTGAATATGATTATAATAATATTAATATCTGCTTATGAAGGAGTTCTAAATTTATGGATTTATTGGGTTTTGACGGATATTTTTATCACCACCGATTTAAATTTTAGTAATTTCAATGTTCACCTAACAATAAGATTTATACCGCCATTTTATTATTGTTCCTAATCGTATAGCGATCCATCGTAAAACGTTGTCTGCATCATGTTGACCGATATATTTATAAATACGGTGCGTAAAACTGATTAGGAACAGATCTAGTTCTTTATTCAAAAAATCCTGTAACTTGAAGAGATATCGTGTCAAAATGTAGTATGACTATTACTTACACCATCACGCCCAGTCCCTTCCCAGGTAGGCAGAGAATATTGAGTTCCATCTTTATAGAATTGATTTGCTTCTTCTAAATGAACAATTCTTCTTAATATATTATGTAAGTAAAATTCTTAATATTTTACTTGATATTTTGTAACACAAGTTAGTTGGCAATAATTTAAAGTACATTGTTTCCGTGCCAAAGTAAACTTCAGTGTCATTTGAAATTTGTGTCATTACCAAATTTCATGTAAAGAATATACTGAAATATTTTTAGGTCGTTCACCTTTTCACTCATTAATCTTGTAAGGTTGTGAAGGTGGGGCCCTTTTGTTTGAAAAGGCTGGTAGTATTGCGATAATTGATAAACAAAACCGAATTGTAAGTGCTCCTCAAAAGGAGGAAACATGTAAAGGGTAAGTGTAAATATAAGGGTAAAGTTTAAGGTAAAATAGGGAAAACAATCCTTTCATTATTAAACTGAAATTTATATAGATTAATAACATTCACTTTTTGTCGCATGACCTCTAAGTCTATCTAAATAAGTAGGTACATATATACAGTTTTGACAGTGAATTAATGTCGCTAATTTTTGTTCATTATATAGACACATCGTTTCGCATTCGTTTCAAAAACTTGGTTTACTTCTTTTGTTCATATCATAATTATAATATCTTATTAATTATTATATCTTTTTAATCTGTTAGGGTTTAAGGTAGACTCTTTTATTTTACCGATTCTACATTGATAAGCGCAATGAATTTGTATATATTAATTAGAATATTTGAGAATTTAAATTTAAAACCATTTTCCAGTTAATGTCGTAGTTTGAGAGCATAATCCATCAAGATCTGCTAAGGGTTCTGTCAAAGGTGCAACAATCACGCTACTCTATGGGTTATAGAGTACCATACCATAATATTAGGTGGAGTTTTCACTGAAAATGAATTTTAGTAAAATGCAAATTTGTCACAAAACGCTCAGTTTCTTTCATGTGAACCATACTTTGCCGTCCATATCAACAGTGTGCATGACACTGGCCACACCGCTACAGCGCAACCACTATCATCAGTATCATATCAGTATCATCATCCTATAGCTGTCCATTAGCAACACAGCAATAAACATTTTTAATTTGTGTAGGTAACACACGTTTAGGAATGCAAAGTCAGTTCCGGCAAGTAACGATACGTTGAACAAGATGTGAGCAGATCGAAAAGAGAACAAGGTCGCGCCGAGAAATGTTTTTACAATTGACCAATACTTTTACGTGTTATGCTTAATGTGCGGATAATTCGTGACGTACGGAAATATCACGGGACGTCCGTCCTCTTGGCGACTGTCTTTTATTTGTTTAATAAATTAGTCTTGATGTATGTACGGCATTAGGCTCACCACCTATACCACGGGAGGTAAACGTAACTTTTGAAACGTGGGAGTTTACTACACACTTCTGCCTATCCCTTCGGGGATTACCGGCATGATGTAACGTTTACGTTTAAATTTGCCTCTTTATTGTATACAATCGGTCAATTATTTTTGTGAACCATACGTAAAGTCTTACTTTAATAAAAACACAAATTAGTCTTGTGTTTTTTTATTACATTAAAAATATTTGTATGGCTCGTCAAAAAGTATTAACAGGTTGTATTATACAATAAAGTTACTATTATATCAAGTACTAAAGCTTATATTAGTGAGACAAAGGTACTTCTCCCTCGTTAGAAATGGGATATACATACTTATAAATCCTTTCCCCTGGATATTAAATTGCTACTGATCTTTGATGGTACTCACATGAAGCTACATATGACTATTATATAACATGTCTACAAATATATATTTCTATTTCAATGATATTAAGATGTTTGAATCGTATAATTATAATTATTATCTGGTAAAATCGTCAATTCTACCTATATACAATATATATTAAAGATATAACAATATCCCGCGGTGTAAATAATAGTAAATAATTGAATGGTTGCGGAAACAAAGGATCCAGTGTACCGCGACACAGGTGGTTGCGAAGCCTCACCAGTCAGGGTTAGATTGTGGTTGACATGCTACACCAAGACCCTGGAACCGTGCACGTGGAACTGTAAACAAGGACTCTGTATACTTTAGCTAGCTCTGATGTAGCTTTTAATTCTTTTTAAAATATTATCACTGGCTGGTTGTGATTGTTAAGTTAATTTAAAAATACAAAGGAATGTAAATGTTAAATTGATATTTCGCTTTTGCGTATCTATGCACTCGAAGATTAAAAAAAATATATTAAGCGTTATACAAGTATTATTCAGCTTTTAATTAGATGTTAATTGACCCATAACAATAATGATAAATAATTATTTAGACGGAAAACATTGTCAATTCATATTTATTAACCGCGAATCCGCATTGACCTTAAATTTGCACCTAGCGATAAAAGCACGCTAGTGTGAATTGATATTATTACCTGATATATAACAACTGAACCCAATAATCCCGACCGCAATGTTCAAAGGTCGGAGATTCTTATCAGGTGTCATATTATCACAACATAATCTTGAGGTCATTTTATTATAATAAATTAATTCACACGCACCCACGCAGACTCCCATATGTACACACGCATTCACACACGCGCGCACACTAACACACATACACAACATTGACACATGCATGAAAGTTACTAAATTTTTTTTTTTCAATAACATGCCCATTTATTGCTTATAATAAGTTCATTTTATTATTATTGTTACATAAAATACATCAAGACGCGACGTCCGATAAATTGCAGGCTGAGAGCACCAAATGTCAAATATGAAAGATGAAATGGATTTATAGTATTATTAAATTTATCATTTAGAGTATATATAGTGAACTAAAACGTTCGGCATTTGCCACAAACGATTTTGCTAAAGCATTCACAAGTCAAGGTGACAATATGCATATATCGGTTTATTATCGGTATTGAATGATTGAACGTTTTTAATTATTACATATATTGTTATGTAAAAATTCATTCATTCAGCAAGCATCCGACCCATTGGACCGATGCCCCTAAAACGGCGGGTTGTAAGAAAACCCTATGTGATAATTACTGTACTGTGATAAATATTTTTTTTATCGTTGCGTTCTAGTTATGAGGATTTTCTATCGCCAATATTCGTGATAGGCTACTTACTAAGCTTCTTAAAATTGGAATGTAAACAGCTTAACGTTAAAAATACTGCAATTAGAAATCTCACGCTAAAAGCATATATGATAGAGTCGTGACGACCTTTATCATTTGTGAACGGGTTTTGTTTGTGCGAAAAAGAAAACCATTTTGATGGTATGAAACCGACAGAGACATTTTAAAATGACAGCGAAACCACTATTGGCGTCCCTTTCCATCATTCAAGCGTTTTCTTACATTACAAAGTTGTTAAAGTTGACCCAGTATACTTAAGCGAGCCTCAACACAACGGTAAAGGCTGTCGGTTGCGCTCGAGGCGACGGATTCGAGGAGCTTTCACGAGTCAAGGTGAAATACTTTTCGCTAACTACGTAGGCGCTCGCGTTGGCTGGGAGCTGATGAACGAATGATAGTTGTAACGAAAGACGTAGCAAATGATATATGCTTGTAATGTAGCGAGACTTTATTAATGTTTTTATTTGACTTTGAAAAGTTCCCTCAATAGAACTGGTCAGTTATAATTTGAAATCGTGCTTGAGAAAATTTATTTTTGTCTGTGGTATAAAAGTATGATTAGTAACTAAACTCTCCTGTCCATGATAGGATTAAGGTTTTTGATGAAACAGATCGTTATTACTTTTGTGAACTGAGCTAATATGCTTAATGCCTAGTATCTCTGCGCAGAACACCGCTTAAATACGAAGGCAAATTTACACATATAACGAAACTATTTATTAGTTGTAGATACACATATATATTATGACATTCACTCTCAAAATTGACGCTGACAACCCAAAGCGTATTGGTTGTAGACAAATCTTTAACGGAGCAAGCGTGATACTTCAAATATTCTTAAGGTTATTATATTACTTACAGGTTTTTATAGACGAATAAAAATTCGTTATATATGTCGTCCGTATTACATATATTTTTTTAATATTTTCATAATTTGGCAGCATTCCCTGCGAATTTAGGTGAGTAATGCAACAAAGTAGCAAACGTGAATTTGTCCAATAAATTAAATTGAAGCTGCGAATCTGAACTAAATTATACGAAATAAGTATTTTATAATGGATGTTCGTATAAGAAGTTTAAATACCATGTAGATTTATTATTACAATTCTAAAATTTGCCGCGCTTTTTATCTGTCATTCTCGTTTATAGATCAACGACCTCGCGGCCTTTGTCTTCGAAACAATAAAAATAACGTACATTTTCAAATCATTATTTCACGTGCACCATTAATTTTGCAAAGCTAATTGTATTTGTAATCGAAAGGCTGTATACATCATAACCTCAATTTCAAACGACATCACTAATTTACGTTTTATGAAATTTCTTGATTAAAATGTAATTAGTCATTATCTCCTGTTATATGATAGATAATGATTTAAACCTCATAATTCTATCAAATAGAGACTTCCAGTCGTGGCTCTTGTGTCGCTGTAAACACGTTGAAACACATTTTTTTTTCAGAGGTATTGACTGGCCCCTTAGTGTAATGGCTGGTGCGGCGAAGGTCGTGGGTTCGATGGTCACCCAGAATAAATATTTGTCTGATGAGCATAAGGATTTGTTCAGTGTTTGGATGCAAAAAATATCTATATAAGTATATATTTATATGTATGTAATTCATCAGCCGTCTGGTTACCATAACACAAACTCTCTCGATGCTTACTTTTGAATCAGAGGGCCGTGTGCAATTTTCCAAGATATTATTTTGTGTTGTATAATACGAGTCCATATATTATAAAGAATGTGGCCAGACTAACACTACAACTTACACACCCTGGAACCTATCCCATTATATTTCTAATAGAGCTAAATATTTTTAACATTGAGCAATGCGTTGTTTTATCCGTTCACTAACTTGAATCGCGTCGTAAAGATAACGTTGAGTGCAAATTGATTACCACTTCCCTTTTGTGTTTAGCGATATTCACAGTTAATTTAGTAGCTCAATATGCTTATTGCCTTTCAATTTTCGAAGCTATATTCATAAACATTTCATAATGACATAGATACGCCGCAAGCTCGCTGACATTGGAAACTTTAAGAAAAAGCTTAAATATGAAGATTTGAAACTAGCTGGGTTATTCCGAAAAAATAAACGATTTAAAAGGGTACATATTAAATAAATAAATAAATAATATGCTATCGCCTGCTGATCGAGAGGTCTTGGGTTCGAATCCCGAGTCGGGTACTATTGGGTTTTCTAACTTGGATTTTCTAACAGAAATTTGACTAGTGACTCGGAGTCTGAATATATTCCCGGGGTATGGCAATAGACTCACCATGTATTCCCTAGTGTTACAAGTTACGTTTATAATATAATGATACTTGATGCTGAATTTTTATATGTTCCAGCTATTGTTCTATCATCAATAGTGGATAGATATATTAATTCGTCAGCCGTCACACGCGTCAAAAACGGCCATGCGTCAACGTGGCGCCCGTACATAGACTTCTCTACGTGCTTCGAGCTGATGACCGCGGCCATTGTGTTGGCTTATATTGCACACGGTATATCCTGCTCGTGACGTCTTTAGCGCGATAAGTTACGTCCTCAACTGAAACTTGGTTTATTTTAGTATTGTATTTCTAATTAAAACTCCTATTCACGGTATGTATATATCACGATGACCCGATGTCATTGAAGTAAAACTTAATAAGTACTTACGTGTACCAAACGCTGGTGGTTTTATCTAATTTTATAATGCTTTTGTTTTTACTATTATATTGTTTTGTTCCTCCGTTCTACGTAGCGAACATGTGTTTTTTATTATAGTTTTTATTATGTGAAAGGCAACTGGCGTGGTGGATAATGTGCGTCGTAAAGTTTCGTCTCAAATTTCAGATAGTACGGATACTCACAGAAGTGATCGAGAAAGTTGGATCATTTCATGTTCAGCAGTAAATGTATGCAAGAGCAGTATGGATGAAGACTACCTGTACTTTGAAATGACGTAAGAGCGCATCCGTTTTGTTAGAACGGTCCATACTAAGTTCGTACTTTCGTATTCATAAATGTTTTTTCCTTCTACTATTGGACACGGGTCTCCTCTTAAAATATAGAAGGGATACGGCCATTGTTTGCCATACTAGCCACGTGCTGGTCTGCAAACATTACACGGTTTAAAGAACATTATGGAGACTTTTTCATGTTCGTGATTCCTTCCTTCACTCCAGCGGAACCGCTCCTCTGCGTCAGCAATCTCAATCTATATGGAGACTCTTTATTATTTAACAGTAACAAAGATTGGTATTAAGAAATAATATTAAAGAGAATATGTAATTCAAACTAATAATTCTATTCATACAGCCTTGTTCCAAGTCCGTCAGATGTCCACGGGCCGCTAGCCACATCGGGTCTGCTGCCAAGTCGTTTGCTTTCTTTAAATAAAGAAAATTTAATAGCTCGTTAACATCTTGTCACTTTGACACATCCAGGGTGAATCGTATAATTTAACGTTTGTTCCTCTAATTGTCATTAGTATCTACCCTTGCTCGCGGCCAAATCAGATTAGTTGATAGAAAATGAGAGACTTTGCAGTTGTAAAATGTGTCTTATGATCTGTGTCCGAATCATAATAATCACAATACCAAATAGCGTCTTATTCAGTTACTTCGTTTTTATTTAATACACGAATAAACAAACCTGTATTATTTACCTATTGCCTAAATAAGTAATAATATTAATGCAATTATGGCGATACTAAACATCGGAAAATGTGTAATTTTAATTATAATAGTGAATGTTATTAATTATGATAGTCACAAAGTCGTTACCTCGGTACATTTGACACCGACTGTCACCCGATCGTACCGCGGCTGAAATTTCAATCTCCCTTCTATTTCGCACCTGTTTCAATTAATACGAGAAACGCGTTTAGGGAAATTGTTTTCATTAATTGAGTATAGACGCACAGTTTTTGTCAGAAATAAAAAACTAGTCTTAACTTTAGAAATTTCCAATGTAGCACATTTCCAATATGTGGATATTTCTGCATTGTTGTTACTGTAGAAATGTTGATGCCATATTCTTAGCTACGAAACACAATATTGCTTTAAAATTCTTGGGAGACAAGGCTATATTTTTAGCCATATCTTATTTACTTAAAATTACATAATGAAGGTTCATATGTGTACTTGGAAATCAATTCAAAATGCAATTCATATGCAAAATTTTTTCTTGATAATCTAGTTATATGATTCTGGTCTACATAGAAGCAAAAAGGTGACAGGGGAAAAGAAAACAGACAGAAAATAGAAGTGGAAAACTATAGCCATGACACGTAGTGGTGTTACCCAAAAGCCGTGAACCGGCTGCCGATAGAGAATGTTACGGGTCGTCGACCGGCGCTTTCCAAACTCGTTCTCTGATAAAGCCCCTCACGTGGAGTCTTGTTATACATTACCTATGTGATAGGCATACTTTTTGTTGTCTGTGAACAACAATACTCACCTAGATATGGTATCGGGCCATTTGTGGCGGGAACATAACACAGCGCACAGTTAAAAAAGCGTATCTGTGCATAATGGTCGAAGCTATATTTTTTCCGTGTTGCGGACGTGATAGGAATCGTAATGGCCGGTGTGTTGTGTTGCTCGCTTTATAAATGATTTACTACAGCTATGGCAACATTCAGTATGATGTGTCCATGACTGATGCTTCTTCTAGCTGTGAGAAGATATATCGCATAATGTATGTCTATTGTAGGTTAACAAACTATAAGTATGTCTATGTCAACTTTGTCTATGAGTATTTTTCACAGATTTTTCATACTTTACGGATCTTACGCGAGAATGCTTTTAAGAACCAATTCCCATTGGTTTAAACTTTGAAGACAATTAAACCACCACAATCATTTGCTATTTATCAGCAGTCCGTGTACAATTGTAATCCGATTTCAGATTTGCTTTTTTGCTATGGCAATCACTATGAGGCCAGCCTAATTTAATCTTGCATTAAAGTGACAATTGGTTTTAGTACATATGGTCGAACATATGTTGTTATTATAATTATATCCTCACGTGAAGGGGTTCCTTACAAGATAGGCAGAGAGCAGTGAGTATGAAACATCTCTATCCTTATAGACCTGACGTGCTTCGTTACATTCGTCACTTTTCAAACACGGACGCCGGTCTCAGAAACTTCAGACTCTCTTACCAGCCTGTATCTGACCCATTTGGTCAAGATATGTGTGTCGTGGACACCCTTGGAACGTACATCCATAAAATAAAACAAAAAAGCTTTTTCGACGTAATTTGATTCAAAACATTAATGTACGTTACACTAGTATCTTAGACGAAAGTAACTTATGCGCACAGAACTGTCAAATGCACTTAAGCTGATTAAAACGAGAATAAACTTAGAAGGTCAATTCAAGTGTCTCCATGTGCTTTGAGGTTCTTTATCATTGTTTTTGTTTGGTCAAATTGGTACTGTTATCAAGGGAATAGGGTTTGGGACGGTGTAGATTAAAATATTCCCGTGTATACTAAAGTGGTATGTAAAAAGGGTCGAAATGTTTGTTAATAGCTTGGACCCATTATAGCAATCTTGATGAGTCGTAAATTTTGACTGTGGTTTGCGCATGATACCCAAAGTTATAGTTGGATTTGATTTAACTTTTTACATAAATACGTTTGTATTTCAGTAGCACAGGAATGTACTCCTTTGTAGTGGTCCCACGTTTCAGCTGGTATGTTATACGTGCAATGGAGGAGAGGTGAAGTCTATATACCGGGCACAAATCCATACTGCAAATGAATACTGGGTTTTTGAAGTTATAAAATCACGGATCACATGAACACGCATCTTTCGATCAGCATACCCGCTTGCAATCACTCGACTAACGAGGCAGGCTTTTCGTATACTATACTAGAATAAATATGTATATATACTGGGTATACAAAAAAGTGGCTGGCAACGGTTGGATATGAAGTTGGAGATCGAGTTAAGTGGCGTGCTATTGGAGAGACCTATGTCCAACAGTGGACGGGAGTAAGCTGATGATGATGATGATACAAAAATATAACAACAAACAATTCTAAATTATACACAAATTAAAACATTATCATGTAACGATATCATATATTCGTAAGGAATTAGGTATGTTTGCTGACGTAAAACAGATAAACGCATTCGCATTCGCATTTTCGATTCACTCGCTAATGATTGCAACATGCATATATGTACGTAAGTATGGTGTATCCGATAAGGTTAAAAGTTATCAATTATCGCAACCATTTCATATTGTTAATGTATGTATGTTCATTACGTTAAATGAAACGGATTGAATGACAGAGAACAAATTCTTGAGCATAAACAGACACTTTTTCCAGATAGGACTCGAACCAGTGACCCCCGGCACAGTAAATCGTTTAACTAACCACTGAACCAACTGGCCAGTCACATAATTATGTTGAGGATTTTTTATTCGTCACAATTATTGGGACATCTATATTTGTATGCCTTTAAATAAATATATAAAAGATTATTTGCATTATATAGAGGAGTGTACTACACTAACATTACTTGCATTATTCCATTTTTAATTATGTTTCTTCATATGTTTTGGCACATTTTTACACACGGCCATATGATACTAAACTAGGCAGAACCTATGCTATCGTGACCAGACATCTGATAAACACACATGTAGGTACAATATATACTTATGTAAATAACTTTTGTATTGAATTATAGAGGATAAAAACAAAATGCATCACTATTGTTCATTTTTGTATACACTACTACATGATAAACAATACTTTCTTAGATAGAGCCACTATATTTATTCTTATCATCCTGTCTTAGTGAGATTCTCACTGACTTTTAAAACATACACACTCCAGTACAAATGTGAGAAAAAATTTTCAAAACAATACTGAATATAAAATATATTAGTTATGTTTTCATACGAGAGAACATTTTTATACAATTCATAACAGATTGGATATGGACAATAGATACCTTATAACTAAGTATGTATCTATAAATAAATCTCTCGATAAACTGCAGATTTAGATTTAGCGGATCAAGATACAGGAGAATCATGCCTGTTCTAGTTCTAAAATTTTTTTATAACCAAAACACCCTTTTTTAAGTCTTTTTGCAATTTATTCGAAATTTTGAGGGTGTACGGTCCAAACTGACTCCAGATTCGGACTCGAAATACATGTCGGTAGATATGTAGGTAATGTCAAATGTACAAACTTTTTTTGTGTCCCCAACAATATCACCTGTCCCTTACGGGATAGGCAGGGAGCGCTGAATGTCAAATACATCCTCACAGATCGATTTAGTTGGTAATAAAACAGATGTAGCCAACGTGTACCAACGTAGTTCTATCAATCTTGGCAGTATGGAACGTAATAGAACAGAACCCAGTACCAAACATGAAATGTAACTATAAATAATAAATAATAATAATCGACCCATTATAATTCCACTGTTGGAATATGGGTCTCCTTTCATAGTTAGAGGGTTAAGGCCATAGTCTGCCACGCTGGCCAAGTGCGGGTTGGCAGACTTCACACACCTTAGAATTTTTTTTTT
>DWMG01001180.1:0-15926 GCA_018244855.1 Elbella merops
TCAGCTGTCGTTACTGTTCGTCTGTACATTACCCTAACCTTACTGTAGTACATTTCTTTTTCTAAACGTAACATTTGTTCTGACGTGCAAAATAGGCGTGTTAATAATTCCACATAATCTTTCAAGGTTTTCGAATGTTGCATTGTATATTTCGCTAACTACAATATTTTTTTAACTTCCTCTTTGAAGTACAACTGTTTGTTCACTTTTGAAGTACAATTGACTCGGAAAAGTCTTACAAGAGAAATCTTACTTTAAACAGAAACTAGCGTCGATAATCTGCTATTGTTCGAAATATAGAGTCTTGAAAAGAATTTAAAAGCGTACAGAATTTTACATTATTTGTCAAGTAAATATTGACGACTTGACATATTTCGCCGTTGACTGTACATGCTACCTATCTTCACCTACACATAATAATCTGCTAAAACAAAACAAAACAGTTTAGTGATAAACGTAATGTCAATGAACGTTCTTAACCTACTCGTTTTAAACGGGCGGTAAAATTACGAATTTAGCAAAAGTCCGATACGGATAATTCTAAATGTAAAATTACGCTACACGTAAAGCGTAGGTAATTTAAAACAAGATCTTGTCAGACCTCTGAATTTTGGGGTTCTGATAGTACTACAATGATTCACGCTGATCGGATTTTCATAAAGAATTAAGTGAGCTCGTACAAAAGTGTAAACTATGCTAACATCTAGTCTGAATTTTGCAGATCACAACATGCTACAAAAGACTACAAATTGTACCATTATTTCCTACAATACGTAAAATTTAATAAACTTAAGCAACATTCGTGAATTTATCCGCCGGATATCGTAATTAAAACATTAATTATTTCGAGTATGGTTGCAAGTCGTTTGATAAAAATGTACATACCTAATATAGATTATTGTTATGTACTGTATAAAAGTCATGAATGTCAGATCAATTCAAACAACATGTTACATAATTATTTGATTCTTTCTCACTGATGCATCCATCGTACGATAAGAGGAGCCCTTTTGTGAGTCCTACTACAGTTCCGTAATCAGGATCTCTTGCTTTGACCGAGACGATGAACTCACTATGTTTAGATTATACTTGTCAGGTCTTGGATGAACAAATACTGTATTATATTTATCCAACCTAATATCTAAATGTGCTCGTCTTTCTGTGAAATAAGTCGTGTATAAAATACACGCAAGCCATTAAACATTTATGAAGCAAATTTTATAGCTGAGGTAACGAGACACGAGGCAGCATCTCAATTATCAAAGTTTCGAAGTTCGGGCAGCATAGTGCTAGAAGTTAATAGCAAAACGGAATTTTATTCTTCGACATATAATTTCGAGTCACGTTTATCGCGCATTAAAAGTTACGATCAACTTCAGCGACTACACTATCGTCGGAACGCAAACGGTCGCGGGTGGCCTTAACGCGGGTAAATATTACGTCACAAGAGATAACGGCATTAAACATAAACATGAACTTCCTTGCGAGTGTGTAAGATACCTTATCTTCGATACCTTTATTCCGCTAATGGACCGGTGTTGCGATCTCTTCATACATATTCAACTATTATCACGATGATGTCAGTGAGGTTATGGCTTAAGCTGCTTTCGTTTAAATTGTGAATTATTATCAGTATTACGAAAAATGAGAAGTGTCTGTGTACGAAGTGAGACTATTGCCGAAATTTAACAACTTGGATAGCTTGTGTCACGAGGGACAAAATTTTAATGTTGAAGTCGACCTTAACAATCGGCGCCATGTTGCCTTGGACGTCTACAGCACCGCGACCGCTATGAATTAACAAACCACATCGTTTATTCTAGCTCCATTTTCGATTAGAGAATTGCGTTCCCAACGCAACGTTTAAAAAAATTTACAACTTGTTACAGGTAAAAGCGAAATATTCTTTTCCTTACATCATACTCTTGAATTTTCCTAACAGGAAAAAATTATCGTAATGTGATCACTCCTTTAGAGGAGAATAGGCATTGAATTATGTTTCCTTATTATTTGATAATAAATGGCCGGCTTAATAAATTCGTCATGGTTTATGGAATAGAAAAGAATGCGTAGATTTTTCTGGGTAAAATATTTTGCTGTAGCAGCATAATGTAAACGCGACAAAACGAATATAAAAATTTCCATACATACATACTCATGATCGCATATAAATTTTATATACTTGTGTTGTTTACAGTGACGCAGTAAAATAAAATCTAGCTGCATAAGAATACAAGACATTTCATTTTTAATACATTTGATAAGCAGGTTCCATATCAATAGGAATACGAAAAACGCTGACTTCGCAATAACTCGAAATGCAAATACTTGCTGAATGGCCCTTTCCTTTATATTAGGGATATTATTATTACGAATTCTCTAGAATTGTATTTTTTGCTATAGATTTTCATTGAAATTTTTCAGTTCATATCCATATTTGTAACGAGCCTGTCAACATAACAATTTTTATTTTTTAATACGCAGTAAATTGGACACAGTATGCTATCAAAAGCAAAATCATTAACAATTGGAAAATAAAAGAAGCACAAAACACAAAACAGGGAAGCGGTCAGCATCCTCTTTGTAAACAAATAACGTTCAGTCATCGATTAGTAGTAATTAGTACACATCAAATCAAATGAAAAACCAAACAAACATTTCTAAAGAACGCAAACATTAGTTTCATTCCATTATTTCAAGCTGATTGATCAGGGTCAAATTGAAAAAGGGTGTTTTGAATAATTCCTTTAACAATCAACATGAGCGTGGCTCGGACACGTACCAACATTCCAAGGCCGATCCATACCATTCTCATGCTAATGTATGTATTTTATTATTATACTTTGTCATTTACACTGTGCCTGACATTTAATTTCCTAGTGAACATTCGTATGTTATGTCGTAATTTACCTCCAATATTTTTTTGCGAATATAAATTTTGTACGTTCAATGGTTACGCAAACACAATTTTAAAGCAACCTGGCATAAAAAAGAGGATCAGCCAATATTTTTGTTGAAGAGTTTTAACAGTTATCAGATTTTTACGGTTAGTAGTACGGTTTTTACGGTTACGGTTACGTATAGTACGGTTTTTACGGTTAATAGACACATAGGAATGTTCAGTATATAAGGGGGTCAGTTTGAGGTATATAACACAACACGTGCCAAATGTGTACCTGGCGAAGGCGAGCGCGCCTTGAATGTCGGCGCGATCATGACGGTCTCTGTAAATCACAATCACACCAATGAAACTTACTGAATACAACACATCACATATATTTATATCTAGTGCAAAATTTTACTAAATAGTAATCATTTATTTGTTCAAATAAAAATAAATTAATACTTTATACTTCATTGCTTTTGTCTTGCTTACAATTGATTTGAAATTGAAAGTATCTTAAAAATATCCTAGATTATCCAGATCTATGCGCTGCTAAAGGATACAAAATCTAAGCTATTTATCTTAATACTAAATAAAGGAACGTGAGTATAAAATAATTGATTTAGGTACACGCTACACACACTAGACAAAGTCAAACTTAAACCCGGTGAAGAATGACAAGGAAACAATCGTCAGTGAAGGTAAAGGGGTCATTCGGTCTCGTTCGACGCTCTACAGTTAGAATGGTGCTAAACCAATATTGAATTAACGTGTTCGGAATAATTGTGGAGAAAGCCTACACATCTACATGGTTAGACATCAGCAAACAACGCCCTAATAAAACACTGAGGTAATAAGACCGAGCAATGATAAACTTGACTGAGCAATGGCAAAGTTGAGTGAACAATCAAGATTGTAGTGATGTATGTATGTAGTACTATTTTTATCTGCTATAGTCATAGGACACGTATATTATGTCATTAACTACTTCATAACTGACTATTATGTCATTAATTAACAAAATGTATACAAGTAACACTAAAAATGTAAGTACACTCTTAGAGCCTGAAATATTTTTTTTGTGTAAATATATTTTTTTATGTAAATTCTCAAATTATTAACTTGAAATTATTAAATATATTCTTCCATTTGTCACCGATTGGTCGTTTATTTTTAAAAATATTTCTTTTTAAATTATTACCTACATCTAAGTGAGATATATGATGTAAGAGCTATAAAATTGAAAAAACAATTTTTTTTAAATTAAAATAGTACGAAAACATTGAGTTTTGTATTAACAAAGTACACATGAGATATACCTACATATATATTTGCGTTGGAAAGTGAGAATGCTTTGGCGTCTACTCGTAAATTGTCTGCGTCACACCGTATGTAATACTCGGGTAGTTTCAGTTAAAGTAAAATTGTATTGGGGTAAGGTAGCTTGCCAGTTGGCTTTGGCAACGGCTGGTCCATGAAATCGAATTGGCCCAAAGTCAGTGACAGAAATAAATACGTTTACATACGTTGCCCGGCGAAATGACTAACTGCATTTATGCATATTTTAGTTTGCCAACAGTAGTTTAGGTTGCCCTTTGCCAACGTGTTATGGATTAAGATAGATATTTAAAATTAATGTTTTCTTTAATTACACATCTACATCTACAAAAACAATGCGTCTCGCCTTGTGTAAATGAATGAATTGCCACTGAATCTCTGTTTCTTTGATCTGATTCTCGAAGGGGGGGTTACATTTATGTCCCACCATAGAATAGATGTTGAGTTTATTGCCACAAACCCGGCACAGATGTACACTATGAGCCACTACTAGAAATTTCCAGCCGGGAATCGAACCTAGGACCGTTCGATCAGCAGTTGCGCTTGCAACCATTCAATTAACGTGACAGTTTGCTTTAAATTTAATTATTTGGCTCATGCGATGGAGTCGCAGACATTATTCTTACCTAAAGCAGCACTTTAATTATCGTATCAAAGTGTAAAAATAGTATTTTTTAAAATTGTAATGCACTAGCTGCCTATAAGTACCTAAATCAAAAAAGTTATTGGAACCAAAAACGATCAAACTGATAGTTGAAAGGTATTCCAGACTTTTCGTCAATTCTGCAATATTTTTGTGAACCTAAAATAAAGGTTGTTAACCTTTGCTTTGCGTGACCTTTTCTATTGAAGAGTGCGCGAAGTGAACTTCGTCGAATGAACTACATAGCGAGAATGAGTCTATCGTGCTTATAGTACTTCGCGAAGCACCTTTTGCCTCGGTAACGACGATAAATTATCAAGTGATGGATGACACTTCATAATTTATCGTCTCCCGTCTTCGTTTTGGTTTTTTCGCCTATTGTTAATTTAATTGGAACAAGTAAACACATACTTATAACGCGTTGTGATTGATATAAATTGGTTTTTGATATATTCTGACTATACTAAAAGTTGTACTCGATATACTTAAAGTATTGTAGTATCTTAGCGTGCATTGTACTATCGATATGCCGAGTCATTCATAGGATAAGCAGTGCGCCAAATATCTTTATAATTACAGACTTGGCTCTCTACTTTACATTAATTTTTATATTACGATATTACGTACGTAAAGCAAAAGTATCAATGTATAGTTGTATGAAAACTAATTTGTTCCAATCGTGTGTATTTAGTGTTTCAATTCATATATTTGATACACGTTTGCATAACGTCCCAAACTGGCACGTGATTTATAAGTTGGGAGCGGTGACACACACGAATGGGTGCGCAGGCGCAGCAAATAGAGCCCAGATCCTGTGCTCTGTGTGAACGAGCCGCGCCCACCGTCACACACAATCGGACGTTTTGCTCTTATTTTTATACGTATTGTATAACATCTCTGTGCGTTTATTGGAGTGTGGTTTTTCAACAAACAGGAAAAAAGGGGAAATGACCGATTTTATAGTGTGTTGTAATATACCGCTGTTGGGTTATCCGAATGGATAATAGGTTTATGTGTGCCCCGTCGTGGACCCCATAAAACAACGTTTTTACGTTCCACTAATAAGCACTCTCATACTAGTCATTGAATATATGAGCGTCACATTCCTAATCCTGTGCACTAAATTGGAATATTCCACGTAACTGTGTTCGCTGATAACATTTTTCAAACTGAAAAGTATTTAAAATGTATTGGTGCTTTTAATATTAATATTATAATGACAAAGAATTACATTAGTAATACAGCCTTTTTAAAAATATTATTAGTTTAGCACATACAAGTTATAAGCTATATAAAATACTTTTCCATTTAACGTGTATAGGTACGGCTGGCAAGCCTTGTTATATCAAAGACTATTGACATTAATTGGACGAATAGAATTAACTTCGCATTAATCAAATGGATCGTACAGTAATCGTATCGTTGTAAAATGTTCTTAAGATGCTATGTCACGGACTTAAATTATAATTATCACTCAATGATTCACCAAACATTTCTGAGTACTAAATACATGATTTATTATTTGAGCGAGCTCACGTAAGGATAATGCTACCTAAACAGCTCTGAACAATTTAAAGTAATCCGAACGAGACACCCAAATCTTACAAAGACAGATTACCGATTTAATGGTGGGTGTCTCGAAATTGCATTTACAACCACAAACAATACTGCCACGGTCAACGTTTTAAAGTTACATGTGTTACGATAAAACCGATTAGTTTTATAATTTATTTTATTTACGAAACCGTTGATATTCGTGTTTCGTAACAGTTCGTTGAAAATTTCCAAGCAGTTGTCTTATGACGTAGTGTGGGCAGCGGGCGCGGGAATGAATGGGAGTTGAATCATTACTGCAATTAGGCTAATTTAGCAAACTGTTAAACCACGTGCCTACGTTCCCATACAATGCAGTACTTTTAATTCCTTTGCAGTTTCACTAAATGGAAACAACACTCCGAATAGCGTTACGTTTTAAATTGTATTGTACCGAGTTGGCCGAAGAACACAAATTTGCATAAAGTTATAATTTGAACTAGCGATTCTCTTCTGTTTAAGAAGATTCTCTTGTTACTTAATTAAGAAGTTGAAAACGTCTTACAGTACTTATACAGACTTACTACTCAAGTTATACAAAAGTTGCTATATTGTATCTTAGAAAATATGACTCTACAAACCAAAGAAAATACTAGTCCGCTATTATATGTTCCGAATTACTCTATATGGATTTCTTTTGTAATATCTCATTTATTAGACTCCATCTAATTGATATCAAACTACGGGCGAAAACAATAAAAGTCTTGTAGATTTTCAAGTCATTATTATACGAACCTATAATAAACATTATTCATGTAATTTAATGTACGACTCTGGGTCATTTTATAGCCAAAAGTTCCTTTGAATTAATGTCTTTACAAAGTACAGCTTTATGTCGCTGTGCGAACTTTGGTATAAAACAGAACAGTTGCATAAAAATAAATGCGAAAAATTTTATGAAACTTGTTTAACAAAAAAAAACTCACTCTGTCAGATACTAAAGTTCAACATGACAATGAATAAGACTGTTGAATGAAGAATGAAGAGATTGACACAAGTAATATCGTTTTAACCGTTGTTCGCTGAAGAAGCGTCCATGTAACTTGATTTCATTATATAGCGGAGAGTAAAGTAGGAGCTAACGTAATTAAGTAGCAAGATGTGCACACACGTATCTAATTATGGTGTGCTGCAGGGAAGTGTATTAAGTCTGGTGGTGTCGTGTGACGTCAGCAGTAAATATTGGTACGGCGTGTGAGCGAGCTTAAAATCTACAAATTCGTTTGATTGCCACATAAAATGTTATTAATCGGTCGAAAGTAACAAGTAAATATTCCATTGCTAGAAAAAAATTATATTTCTGTTCATTAATTATTGTGTTAGGTATTTTTAGGCTGCTTACGTTATACGTAATTATAGTTTGGGTTAATAACATGTTTTTATTTTCCCATTTTGTGCTCTGTCAAAGAGTTGGTATCACGCAGACTGTATTTACACGCTGTTTCAAATGACTCTTCCATTATGCATGCTTATGCTGCGAGCGTACACCTACAACGAATCTACCACCGTCCGTGTACCTCAAATGTGCACTATCTACAGCAAGTTAGAACGAATAAACGCAAACATACGGATTTTTCTAACAAAACGTCTCCAAAGTAAGACCTGTATATTCTCCTTTTTGTATATTCTGTTTTCGTTCCTTTATCACTATAAGCAGTCTTAACTCATACTTTTCATTTGAAATTTACTATCCACGAATCATTGTGGCCTATTCTTCCCAATATTATTACTTTTTCAATTCAACTATCAGAAATTTTAACGCCTTTCAAAACATTATTCATTGTATATAGCCTTACCAAACCAACATCGAATCAGACCAGACAATGACTTGTAAACTTTATTCTCCAAATAAAATCTTATTTTTTATCTTCATCACCCTTGTACCGTTTCACTTTGACTCGAATCTCTTGGAATAAGAAGGGGACGTATTGTATAATTTTATTTTAAATAAAAAAAGATGTGATAACTACAAATGACTCATACAGTTACAAGACGTAGATGTGTTCCGTAAAAGGAGATACATAAGCACGTACACCTAATATGTACACGAATGTTGATTTACGGCAATGAGTTACGAGATATAAATTGATTTGACAATTATAGGCTCCGGTTCCAGAGAAGTAGATATCTCAGAAAAAAAATCATTAAAAGCAATGCAATGCTACTTAGGAATGCGTATTAGAGTGTGTGTGTTGGTATTTTTTTTCAATTTCTATTTTTGTCATGATCGCGATCGGTTAGCTCTCCTTGCAATAAATTTGGCTTTTCGAAAATCCTCGTATATGTCAAAGCAAATCTGAATATTCTTTAAATTGTATAAATAAAAATAGTCCCAAATATACCGAACCTGATTCATCAATAAATCGATAGGATCACCGTGAGTACTGATTGTATAGTTTCCAGCCGTCAATAATAACAATATTCTTATGTATAAATGTACCGGCTCAACTCACGTGCGCTTTTCGGGATGCCCCGACTAGTTTCGGACCTACACGAGGTCCTTCCTCATGAGCTCCCGGCGTTTGCAACAAGGTCGGGGGCGTGATGTTACGATTGTCTAAATTAATGTACATCATAAACATTTTCATCGTCACTATCATTAACAATAGCCCTTCAGTCTTTACACTGATGGACATAGGTTCCCTCCCAGAATGGGAACGGTTAGTTAAATGTGTACGATTACGAAAAAACTCTTCAAAGGAACCCCTCGACAGTATCTAATGAACATCTGTTCAAGATTAAGTTCACGATCGTATCTTATCTCGCCTTCTGCGGTAACTAGTTATCATCAGCTGTGGCGCTGGCACTCCCGTGGAAATGACATTTTCCTATCCTAAAAACTATTCAATAAATTAATACGTAACATAACATCACGCCTGTAATCCCCGATGAGGTAGGCAGATGAGCGTAGTACATTCCCACATTTCACCAGTTACGTTTAAGTCCCGTGGAGTAGGTGATGAGTCTATAGCCATACGCTGGGCAGCGATTCAGACGTCAGGTCACTAATAGAAATCCTTAATTAGAAAAATCCAATAGTACCCGAGCTGGAATTTGAACCCAAGACCTCCCGATCGGCAGTCGCACTTGCTACTTCTCGACCAACGTAGCAGGCAATAAATTAGGCCTGACAACTAATTTGCATTATACCAATATATTACTAATATCTGTATATGAATTATTGTTTATTGTGAGTTTGAAAAGAGGATATAATTTCGAAAATCTGTTTTTTATCTGTTCCATAGATACATTACATAACAATTCATTTGTTCGACAATAAATTCCCGTACAGATTAGGTATAATTTTATTTTCAGTACGTACTGTAAATACTCGTTATGTTTCAGCCATTACTTCTTATTTTCTGAGATTTATCGAGTTCAATATAACGAAAACGTTAGACTCAGGCCTTTAAATGTACCTAGCCACCAATTCAGGTTGGAACTTATATTTCCCTTGTACTACAATTATCTAGAACTGACACGTCCAGCAAAGTATACGGGAATATTTTATTCATGTAATGAAACACAGTTAAGTGGTATTGTAATATGTTGGAATGGGGATCATGAGCAAAAATCCTTTTATGAACAAGCTTAAGAGCAATCATTAGGGCCGGCCTGTGTCCAGCAGTGGACTGAGACGGGCTGATGTGTGTGTAATGTACTAAGGTTATGAATATATAGTATTAACTAACCTGTTTATAAGTGTAATATATAAAATATTAGGAAAAATTCCACCATCAGCTATCCTGTGGTGGAACATTGATGTAATTGCCTACCGCTTTGGAAATTACAGGCGGATGTTAGGTTTTTTTTAGTATGAATAAATAGCTAAGGTGCGCGAACATAGTCCAGTGCAAAGTATTAGTTTACGGTCGACTAATAAAGAACCTCGTCGAAGGTAATCTAGCTAGATGGAATGCTAATTATACGATTAGTTCAGTTAGATGCCAGCGCATCTAATTAACTATGGCAGCAATATTGAGAGCGACAATGGTTCTCTTTCATAATACCTTAACTACCTGATACTTACGGCTTAACACAATTTATTTTTTTTATATATAATTACAATTATGCAAAAATTTTTTTCTGAAAAGAGGCTTTTGGGGATTACGGGAATTAAGAAACCAAAACAGCCGCTTTAAAGTTTTCGTATTAAAAAGTAGGAGTAATCTGCGCAAGCGACGTTAAACATCACACGTAAGAGTATATCAATATATCGCCGGCATAAAAGCCAGGTAAGTACAGAAGTCAGGGCCGCGCTGGGCCACGCCCACGTATCCCTGACCTAGATGTGCCATGACCATCTTCACCCACGGACCGCACATTTCGCTAATAAAACCACCAACAATAATAATGTTACATAATCTGATACTTCGGGGACCCTATATACGAATATTAAATGTGTGTCCACTTTGAAAGTGTCACCTTTTATGAGAATAGGTAACGGCGTAACTTTATTACTATAATGTATCTGCCATATTTAAATTAAAATAAATATATTTTCGTAATTTCGTTACTTTTGGTCACTAATTCGTTCTAAAACGGAGCGTAAACAAACGATATCGAACAACAAAATATGTAGTTGTAAATATGTTGTTTTGAAACTTTCAAGCAATAAGTGCCTTTAAATTCTCAAAAATAATCTTGATTGGATAATGCGACCGCAAATGTCAAGCGCACTTAAATAAACATGACATAATATCACGGCAGTATTTCCCTTAAGGAATAGGCAGAGCTGGATAGTACACACCCACGTTTCACTAGTTACATAATATGTTATACGTCCGACCGCGAAATTGCTGGTAGGTAAATGTAAAAGAGTAATAAATTATAAGAGAATAACTTCACAAAGGGCTCCTGTTTCATTAGAGGCAATTGACGCTATCGTTAGAGATAAGCGATGTGGCGATGGTGGCGTGCGGTGCGTCTAATTTGTAAATTACCCGCGGCCACAATAAAGGATTAACTTTGTCGTTCATAGAATTTCCACGCGGATACCACGATTGGAAACATTAATTTATAATAAGTAACATCACGCCTGTATTCGCCGAAGAGGTAGACCGAGAAGTATAGTACCTACATTTCCACGTTTCATCAGTTATGTTATTAGTACCAACTGAACAGGAGGTGAGTCTATCGCCATATACTAAGCATAAGCCCAGCTTCAGAGCCCTTAATAGGAATTTCATGTTAGGGTACCTAGTAATATTAGAACCTTTAAAGTCAAAATTTTTTATAAGGCTTAATGTTTCAAGCAATTTGTGCGCCATTTTGATTTAGCGAGGTCTATTGTATTTCTAACGCTACCCATATCTGTTACGTTGTAGAGTTTGACGCGATAATATTGAACAAAAAATTACGGTAGTTTAATCCTATTGTTAACTTTGCGCTTTTAATTATAATTATATAGCCCTCTATATAACGTACTTAAGGTTGGAGTAAAACTATGAAAGTAAATGTCAACGGAAACTAATACCTACTTTTATTCATCGGGAAGTTCCTGAAGTATCATCTGATGGGCATTATGTTACCGTCCAACGCAATAGAAAAATAAAAACAAAGTTCTGGGAATATATCTTTCCGAAATTTAACGCTCACTTTCAACATGAAACTACAAAAGTGATGAAATTTTGGTTATTGTGGCGGTAGTTTGGGAATTTTAAAATAGCTGCGACAGTCAGCTAACAAACCTCTTATACGAGAAAAAGCGACATTCGAGCTGAAGGCTTATGAGAAAGCAATCAAGTGAATCATAAAAAATAAATTGACTACCTAGAGAGGAAATTGTAATATCGAATATTATTTGCTAATCCGTTAAAGCAATTACTTTGATCTAGAATGTTCTCACAAATTGCTTTTTATAGCTGCACTATCAAGATATCTATTACTTTGCTGTGTAATAAAGACAAAAGTCATTTATCTAAATTAAATAGTTCTTTAGCTTATTTTACAGAGAAAAGAGTAACATATGACCACATGTTTGTCGTTTATTTCTATATAAAAACATAACTGTTACAATAAACAATAAAAATATTTTCTATTCAACTTTGATTTGTTGAAATGTGGAAAACGGTATGTGATTGTTCATTTAACTTTTTTGTTTTCAGCATTTGTAGCAAACAATTAACGTATAATCGATGATGAAAACAAATTTAAAGGGAAGCGGCACTTAATTTTCCTTCAGTACTTCCTGCAGTACCTCTCTAAATGTAACATGATTCTGTATCCTTCTTGAAATGTTATAAATCCACGTCGAGATGTAAGGACATTTAACATGTCTATAACACTTAGGAGTTTATGTTATGCATTATGTCAACGATTTCTTTCAACCTTTGGTCTGACATTTGCACTAAAAGTTTGTGCATGATGTGAAAGACTAATCCTACACCGTTGTTAAAAATGAGTAACGCGTTCCCAATCTTGATGACCAATCGTGGCATACAGGGCCACAACACTATCTGACTGCCTCATTAATAAGAGCTCTAAGCCGCTGTTAGGATTGAATGTTCTTATACTATTCACAGAACCACAAGCTCTCACATGCGGGTTTTACCTCCAATGATGCCTCATAACAGCGTCATAAGCTTGGAGGCATGATTAATAAGGTTTTCCTTCACACTATCATATTCATACATTTTGCAATAAGAATAAAATCTAAAATGTAATAGAAATTGCAGCAAACAACAAAAATTTGGAAAATTGTTAACTTTAATATTTATTGCAACTCTGCAAAATTTCATTTTTGTCAACCGATCAAATATTACTTTGATAAGGATTGAATTTATCCCGCCCGAGACGGATTGTTAAATTTAAAAAAACCAGAGTAAGCGGAGAGTTGTGGAAAGTATACAGAACAATGTAAACATTTAATTAAGAACAAGGTGAAATTGAGCCGCGCCTCAGATTCATCAGTTGGAAATAACTTACAAGACTAAACTAAATAAACGGTTTTGTATCATCACTGTTGAATACTTCGTAATTAAGAAATCGTTTTGGATTGAAAAGGACCAGCAGCTGCCGAACTTGAAAATGTTTCGATTAAAATAAATCTTAATTAATCTTTCAAATATATACATTTCATATACGAGTACTTATCTATTTTCTATTAGATTTCTTCCTTTGTTTAAGAAAGTGGTCGCTCAAACAATACTATTTGTTTTAATTGTAAGCACTAGTGAAGGATTCATTTAAGATTAAGGTAATCTCCTTTTTCCCGAGTATCACGAGAGACCCGTAAACGAAGTTGAACTACTTTGAAGAATAAGAAAGCAAAGAGTCACAGACTTATATAGCCTGCTTTGTATTTATCGAAATAACACGAAGAAAAATTAGCTACATTAGAATACGATTTGGATATTTTATAATATCGTGGCAGATTATTTAAATGATTCACGTTTTATCGAAGGCTACGATCATATTGTAGTCTTTGCAACCTTGTCGCCACTTTTCACTTACAACAACTAATCGTTATGCTAACAGCTTAGCTGACCTACCTAAAGTACATTAGGACTGACTGTATTATTTTTCAATACATATCAGTAAAAATTCTATTATAAAAGCTTTGTATTTTCAACCGTTATACGAGTAAATTTTAATTGTAAAATTTATTCTTAAGGCAATTAGCCTTACAATTAAATTTTTCTGAACGGTATCCTAAAATTTTGTGCAAAAATACCTATTCAGATGACCAATAAAATTAAAAATAGCATACTACTCCACCAGTTGGCAAAATCACGCAGTTGAATATCTGTTTTGTGTCCTTAGAGAGTGTCTGAGACACATTGTATGTGCGCAATTAGTAATTGTAGTATACGTTAATAAATACTTCTATCTGTGACCGCGACGTGATAATTTGTTTATTAAATAAGCAAAGTTGTCTGATGTCTGTGACACTTTTGTAGAATCATAAGTTTTCTAACACTAAAATGTTTCATAATATCTACAACTATATTTATAATAGTACATTATAATAATAAATACAATGCGACACGTACAAACATTCGTTTTATTATTCTTAATTTTGTTCCAGTTATCTCGAAAGAAACATATTTGATGAAATAAGAATGTCACTCAACGTCTGCCTGCCCTAATACCCGAGTTATTACCTCACATGTTTAATAACGATATTATATTATTATAATACTAGCTGGTATACAACTATTCAGGGCTGTTCACGTAAATGTCATTTGAGCCGTGAGGTAAATTTATTGCATACGAACGAACAAACGCTATGATCAATTCATTATATTAGTATTTTATATTCAGACTACACGTTTATTGCCGTAACTGGCTTGTTTGATCTGGTTTCCGTAAATCTATAGCGTAATGATGTAACGAGTCTATACGCGTAGACCAGACGATACTTTTATTGAACCTTTAAAAAAAAAACTAAAAAATTCCGTGGGAAAATTCAAAAACATTTCGAGTGGAAAATGGTATACAGAGATTGTTTTTCGTATGAACTTATCAATAACTTAAGAGAAAAACCGGTTGACATAGATAATGTAAATCACAACACGACGATAAAAGATAAACAATACAATCGTTTTGGCCTTCAATATTACTCACTTCTTTTATTATATTTCACTTAACATACTTGGAATGTAATTTGCAAACAAACTTAGTGAAAATTTACTTACATTTGTTAAAACAATATATCCCACGAATCTGAAATCCGGTCACGTGTACACACAGAGCTGGACACCCATTAGTTTGTCATTATACATTTGGGGATGGAATTCTTGTTTATTATTGGTTCACGTTATAACCGTGACGGGGTAACATTTCCTTACGCGGTGCGAGCGGCGAGCGCGGCGGGGGTGTGCGGGTCTCAGTCGGAAAACTCGCGGAAAACGTCGAAGCGACGTACGTGCGTAGTTGTGGGCGACCGCGGCCGGACTGATGAACCTGCCATTGATAACGCGACGATACGCGACGACGCCTCGGAAAATGGAAATAAGCAATTAAGGGATTACAATCTATAAAGGATAATAAAACATGGCCGAATTTCGTTTCCAATTGTATAGATACACGCATAGCGTTCCAATTTTAAATTCGCCAAATTAAAAATTGTGTCGTATTTAAGTAGGAAAAATTGCTTCCAGAATTAATTTATGATTAAACTTTCGAGGCACTATATGCATTGATATAAGTAACAATAATAATAATAATCCCCCAGGGACTTGAATCAAAATTAACGAGTAATTTCCATTAAATATACATCAAGTGTGATAGACGTAATTAATTAACAAATAATTGAAATGGCTATTTAAATAGCATCAAATGAATGGAGTTTAATGTATTATAACCATTTTCGAGGGCTCTGCGATCCACCTGACGTTTTGAGACTACAATTAACTAATTGACAATATTCTGTCATTAAATAAAATAATCTATGATAATTAATTAGTAGTTCTTTTTTTAAAACAACATACATCATATAACTTTTTTAATTTTACCGGACGCCCG
>DWMG01001181.1:0-15926 GCA_018244855.1 Elbella merops
CTAAAACCCACTTCGCAAAAGTAAATAACGTGGCGCCAAAATTACACCGCGACGCGAATGTTAAATTCGCGCCGGCACCGAAGGGCACTGGCCGCGGCCCGCCATTTTTTCGAAATAAATTTTATTCCCATTAGGCTTACGTCGTTTTCACATTGGCAGGCGATTACATTTAAGTTTTTCTCCCGTCTATTATTTGTTGGGTACAGCTGCCAAAAATGTACTGACGTTGATTGATGACACAATTTTATTTTCGAGTGGAAAAAAGTTTCAGCGTCTGTAGCGTTGCGCGGTTTAGGGAAAAAATATGTACTGACGAAATAGACAGTGCTTAATTATTTTTATACGACGCGTGACGCCCTGCTGGTTTGAATCTGGTCTTTTGCTATGGCTTGGGTTCGAACTCTGGCAAGCACATCCTTAAGTAAAAATGTGCGTTTTAATATTAAATTTCACTTGATGTCCTAGTGAAAGAAAACGCAAGGACACCTGCCCATCTCAGAACTCTCCATAACGTTATATGACCTTAACGCATCTCACTCTAAGTGGAGACTCGTGTCTGAGGTTGAACGAAAAAGGGTTGATGATGATGATTCATGGCGTTGTTTACGTTTCAACAAATTCTCGCCATATTACATTATTTTCTAATAAAATAACAATAGCATTTGACATACGAGAGGGCTTAGTTACAGAAGCGTAATTTATGAGCGCACTGACATACAAAACTAATTTGCATGAAATAATAAACGTAAAAAACGTAACTTCACGCCTGTAATCCCCGAACAGGTAGGCAGAGGAATGCAGAACACTCCCACATTTCACCGGTCACGTTTACGTCCCACTATGGAATAGGTAGTGAGCCTATTGCCATGCATCGGGCACATATCCAGACTCCGAACTACTACTAGAAAATCTAACCAACCAACACGACCCAGGGGCAGTCTTACCTCTTTATAACATAGTATATGTATAGATGGCGTTTACGCACAAGTCAAACAATATTCAATATTTAAATAATAAGAAATACAAATAATGCTACTTTCCCATAATTTTCTATGTAATGGGTTCAGTGATTTAATACAAGCCTGATGCGTGGTCCAGTCCATCGGTAATCTGATATGGATGATTGAGAGGAATAGGCAATGATTTAACTTAAAGACGATTACTGTCACCTTCAGTGTCGTTTTACTCGGCGGGTCTATGGGCTGTTATACGTACACGTGTACTAGATTTACGACACGTTGTCCAGATTTGCTGATTTACTTAAGTACTAATCACGTTTTTCCATTTCAGAATCCATCACGAAACCTTATATAGTATATAATAGTTTGCTATTTCTGGATCTACAAACACCAAGAGCTGCCAATTTGTGTACATAGCTGTACTTATTACATAGCTGACGAGGTCGAAAAATGACAACCATTGTCACTCAACCCAAAACAAACCTGAATTGGTTTTAGTTTATATCCCATCCTCCTCGTGGCTCTTCCATTCTTCCCGTTCTCCTCTATAGTTATCAAACCTATTGCAGTCATATTAATTCCTTTGTCTTGCTCTTTTTTTACTAAAAATCTGATCTGCTACGTTATTCGTCATGGTTGTTCTATTTCCGTCTTTTTTTAATTCATACTCACATATACCGTAACCGCTACAACAGTACAGACAGACAGACACGTCATTAGCTTCGAGATCTAGGTACATATATTTTGTGCGCCACAGCTTAAAATTACTAAAGTGGGCCACGCATATACCTACTGTTTAAAACGGTTATTTAAGACTCTAATGCACGAGTAGAAGCGTCTTTTACTTTTACTGTGTCCGGGTGTTAAAAAAATACTAATAATTTATTTATTCATTTTCATGTTTACCGTTAATTAACACGATTAAAAAGAACACATTAATTAACACAATAATATATAAAACACATTACCAAAAATTCCATAGATTAAGCATTAAGATACAAATTAATAGTTATAGGTTTATTAAATTATATAAGATATAAGTCAGCAGGTGTGAACAAGTTCGAAAGACTCACAAAAACATAAAGATATATTCAAATCTTTATAAGTGGACAGCTATATAATACAAGCATGGCCAGCCAGATTATGAAAGCAAAATTTAGTTGAGATGTATGTGAATGAAAGATGGAATATTGAATATAATTAATCTTCAATCAAGAGCAACTAACAGAACTAAATCCGAGGTGAATCGCTGTCATAATTGTTATAACAGTTCTGAATCAAAACCGTTTTCTGTTCCTTGCATGCAATCGCTTGCTTCTCATATTTATACAATAACGGAGCCGAAAATTTAAATTGTATCTTCCTTTTTGCTTGTTCTCGTTTTTCGTGATTACTTTATAAACGTCTGCAGTAAGCTATTCTTAGTGTGTTAAATTAGCAAAAATCATACTAAGTTAGTCCGTTTTGTATTGTTTTCTATAAAATAACACTGAATTTCTTTTTCATTCTTGCCCTAAGTCAATAATATTCCCATTTTTGTCTTTTGCTGTTACATGACACACCAAGACAGGAAACACATTTTATATTCGACCTGATAACTACCTCAAGATACTGGTTCCAGAATAAATATGAGTTATTTTCTAATGTAATATCAATATTTAATGAGCAGTTAATGACAGATGCCCCGTAGCCCTATTTCTTTCTTCTATAACTCATGTAAATAAAGCGGCTATGGCTTGAGCTGGGAACACCAATCCATTCGTTCGGTGCAGTACAGGATTTGGCGAATCTTACTTATACTAATACCAATATACATTAATAAAATTAAATGATTTTAACAGTCCTTTTCAACGTTAGTTACAGAAACGAGTATGGCAGCAACTATTTGTGACAGCTGCCTGGTCCTGTGTTGCTCTCCTCGATTTAAAATAAAATCTTCTTGGGCTTAGAATAAACACTAAGATATTAATTTACAATGTCTTTACATTTCATAGTGCATCTATACATTTCATACATCCAAATGACTACTTTTCGCCACTGATCCATATAATTGGATTTTCACGTGACATGCTCACGTTTGACAGTCGCACGTCCTCGCCGCCGCCAGGGCTGGGAAAACGTCAACATTTTTTCGCTTGTATCAAGTAAATCATTTCGTTTCATGCGTCGCCGCGGCCGACGTGCGTACAGAAAGTATTAAAACTGTGTATCTGCCCCTTTCTATACAACTCTCATTGTTTAAGAGAAAGTTGAGACTAAATTGAACTGGATTAACCAATTGGAATAGTTAAAACTTTGTGACAAAATTTAACAACGTCAAAATAGTTACATCTAAAATGTAAGAAGCTGCAACCATCTATTTTTAAACGTGTACAACATGAACAAAAGTTGTGCATCGCGTATTAGATTCAACTTCTTAAATATAATTATAAACATATACATTTCTGTTACAAAACGTAAATATATACTGAGCAAGTGATTTCGATCCCCGAACGATGTCTATAACAAAATAAATATACTCGTAATACAGCAGCATGAGGTTGTAAAAATAAAGCGATAATATTTCACCTGGTAAGCAGTTTCTATCATTAACCTTATTGGATAACTCAAAACTTCGCGTTTTCAGCACCCCAATATCATGTTACCCGCACGAGTATGACTGCTTAGTGCTTACCGATCGTGTTTTTAAATAGAACTCGTAAACGTTATAAGGGAAAGAACTAAATATTGTTAAGTGGTATTAAAGTTGCTATTTTTATGACTTTAAATTCCGACTAGCAGAATGCGCTGACAACTCGCACGCGGTGAAATATTAAACGTTGAATCTGTCAAATGTCATCGTTTGGCGGCTGTACTACTACCTTACCCCTCTCTGATATATGCAGTGCTAAACTAAGATTCAGATCAAAGCGTTACGTTTAAACTAATAATGTAATATTTTCATATAAGATTTTCTAAGCGGACCTAGCAGACTTCACGTGCTTTAGATAACATTATGGGGAACCCGCCAGAATGGAGATTTCTCTAATTATATATTTCGGTTATTTTACATTGAGTTCAACGTAGCGATACCTTAAGGTCGCATGATGATTGAGTGTTCAGAGGTCAAAGCGTTCGTTCCCGATACGAAGGCTTCGTAGATTCGTTACTGTTATTGCGTATTTAGGAACATTGTAGCGTAGTAGGTAACATGTGACATTCGTTTCCATATATTTCGTTCTCTTGTGGTTACTGCTTTATTTTATTATTAATAACCACCAATCGTATATTTCATTCGTTTACTGTACGTATTGACTGCCTCGTTGGTTGAGTGGTTGCAAGCGCGACTGCCGATCGGGAGGTCCTGGGTTCAAATCCCGAGTCGGGTTCTATTGGATTTTTCTAACTAAGAATTTCTAGTAGCGACTCGGAGTCAAGATCAAGAATGGCAATAGGCTCACCCCCTATTCCATTGTGGGACTTAAGCATACCTGGTGAAACGTGGGGTGTACTACACTCCTCTGCTTACCCCTTCGGGCATTACAAGGGTGATGTTACGTTGTTACGTATACTTCATATAAATTATCCCTTCCTTACGGACTGAATACCTATAAAATCTTGTATAACACTATAACCTCGATATACGGCTTAAGCTTACCTTACGAATACTTCGGCCAAATCTATTCATTATTTACATAAAGGGGTAAAAATAAATTTGCGAATGTACGACATTTACGTAAGTAACCAAAAAGCAATGGGGACGTAAATGCAAAGCGTAGGTATACAGTATTATAGACAGGTCACGAGAACGCCGCGGCCGGCAGCGCCGCTAGCAGCTGACCTCCTGTAAAACAGCGAATTTATCATGCAGAAAGCAATTCATCGTTTCGGGAAAGTCTAATAGATTGTTGTGTACTGTGAAATGTTGTAAACACAGCAGGGTAAGAAACCCATAGAGAATACGATAACACACCAAGGCGGAACATAAATCTATAAAATGTCATAAAACAATACCATACTACTCGTATTTAATTGCTAGAGTTTGTACTTTATTTTATCTTGCTTTTTGAAGTCTGTTTAATATATACCATTTGAAATAAACAAATCAAATCAATACAATTATTTTTTTATTTACGTGACGTAATGAAGTAAATACGTAAGTGCAACATGAAAAAAGGTATACTGATAAGATTTAATAATATAATTGCCTTTTAACTTGGTTACGCACAGCTGTACACGTCACGTTACTTTTCATAATTTTCACCGTAATTGCAAAACTATATTTATTTTGAATTCCACTTGTCAAGAAAAAGCTGTTTTTTATAACGAACAATGGATTATTTAACGGTACATGGTCATCCGCCATACATAAGTTAATTAAATTTTTCTTTCTCAATCTAATTCGGTGGGACACAAAACGAAGATTGATTATTTTTTTCTAGACACGCACCGTTGAAGGAAATGGTAAGTGACGGGAGACATCGAACAGCGTGTTCGGACGAGCGCTGCGTGCTCTGTTATGTAATTGCTCTGTTCACAGCGAGACAAACACGCAAGTAGTCTGCACACGGCAAGACACTGCTGTAGATTCTGTATTGCAAGTAGTCTGTACTCGGCGAGACAGCACTGTAGATCTGTAATACTATTAAGATGTGCAGCGCAGGGGAACAATAGAAAACCTATTATTACTATTTAATGCTCAACTGGTTTGCGCACAGCGAGATGAAAGGAAATTGCATTTTCTTCGGATATATATCTAGTCGAGGAGTTTTTTCATAATTTTCTTATTTTCAAATCAAATCATGCCAGGAGTAAAAGTATTTGCCTGTCGGATGTATTTTATTTCTAAATTGCAAACTACTGTAACCAAAATCAAAACTACAAAACATGAAGACTAATACACAAAAAAAAGAATTCAAATAAATTTATAAGTGGGTTCGAATCCGGGCTCGCACCTCTGATTACACTTAGTACACTCGAATGTCATAATTGAAAAGGATGAAATCTGAAAGAATTGTTAGGGCCTTTCATCGCGACAGTTGACCCGTGTCCGGTAGAACAAAAAACCAATGTAAGTATTTTTTCTCCGTATAACATCTAATGCAATTGTTAACAATATGTTGGTAAAAGTTTGAAAGAAGCACGGGAAACAAAGCACTAGTGCATGCGCAAAACATCATTAGATACATTATTACGAGTACGTTAAGCTTTAAGGCAACCAGAAGTAATAATAATATTTTTTTAATGTAAAAAAATAGGCTTCCGGTAGTTATACTTAGTGCGAACGAGACAAGACCGACAGAATTCATTCACTATAACACGAGCTGATCACAACACTCATAACGAGTGAATGAATGTGGGATATTTCTCAGCCGTGAGTTCCGCACGATATCTCACCGTCCACGCGAAGATTCCGCAGCGCTTATGCGTATTTGATGGGCCATGATGGCAACTGATAATGACGCTTACATCTTAGCGCTGGTTCCCGTGCGCGAGGCCTATAACTATGAGAAAGTAAGTTGAAAGTATATTACGTTAATGATTAATAAATACATAAATATAATTAAAAAAACAGCGTCATGTACCGACAGATGGTGTCCTCTGGGCTAATCAGAACCTTCTCACGGTGCAAACTAGTAAACAAGTTCGGAGTCGTATCTCGCACTTCTTTTATTGCTACCCTATAAAATATGTAATTAATTTGTATGAAGTAATAAGCTTTTAATATGAATTGTGACAGCGTTAATGGTCTCCGGACGGCTTGGAATTGTGTAACATGTGTTATCAAAACTTTCTCGTTCTCTTTGAGTAATTAATTGCGTTTGTCGGCGGTACAACAGAGTTATGATGTAGAGATAACAATGCGAGCGGTCGTGGGCGGTACACAGGATTGAAATTTCACATCGACGGATATAAATGGTTGTCCGCGAGGCATAAGATTGCATTCGAACTCTTATTTGAGCAGTGCACATAAGTACAGCTCTGTTATCTACTCAATTTATATAAAATATGGTATTTTTTTTACAATTCACGCCTATATTTCTCGAAAAGATAAGTAGAGGAGTTTAGTATACTGCCACGTTTCACCTGTTATGTTCTACGTCCTGTCATGGAATAGAAGATTAACCGTTAGAAGGAGTCAAAATATAATCGTTATCATCGTTATTGTCATCGTCATCAGCCTATCTCAGTCCACTGCTGGACATAGGCCTCCCCTAATGAGCGCCATCGCGCCCTGTCCTCGGCTTGTATATCTTCACATAAACATTTTAATAAATAATTAATACATTCGCAAATCATTTACAAACAATATTTTTTTCTTAGTCAGGTGGCCTAGTTACTTTAACACTAATTAATATTTTTAGGTCTGAAAATTCCTTAATTTCAATCATTTGGGGACTATACGCCTCGTAATTGTATTGTTCGTAACAGTCGTGTCGAGGTCGTATGGTGTAAACAATATACCGAATTAACGAAACGCGTACAACGGCAACCATTGTTAACGAGACGCATAACTCGACTGAAAGTTGTTGCACAAGCGAGATATATAAAGTTAACGCCCGAAACCGTGAAAGTAAGAGGGATCTCGGAATGATGTATAATTGGGCACAAATTCCGGTGATATGCGGATATGTGAGATCACTACACCACTCAGCATGCACGTGAGTCAGAGGTCAACTAGCTCAGTGGCAGTCATGCTGTGAATTACACAATACTAGACAACTGTATGAAAATATAACAGTAACTTATAGTATTAAATAAGGTATACAAATGCTTAAGAAACGTTTAAAAGTCGTAAACTCGTAAAGTACCAAGACAAAATCCAGAAGCTATAGCATAGCCCATAGAGTTCTGTTGTGCTAGCTATGTATCTCAATGGAGGTTCGACTACGCTAAAATTACATTGCCAAAAATGTATATATTTCAAATATGTTTGCCTGTTTAACACACATAATGCACTCACAATAATAATGCACCTACGTGATAAAATTGTTATTTTCTTACAGCACTAGTACCTACAGCAAAATTTACGCTATTCATCTATATAACAATAATTAGATGCAAGTAAAAATTACAGTGGAAACAGTGCAAAGTAAAAATTATAGTAATTATAGTAAAAGTAAAAATTATAGTGGAAACAGTGCAAAGAAGGAGAGTTTATCATATCTCGGTTTGCAACAAGGGATCTGCTTTAATCGTAACCGAAGAATTATCATAACACATTTATCATTACCACGTTAAAAACAATTTATTAGTTAAATTTTAATACACATTTAAAACGATATAGATCTAACTAACGGTCAAAGTCCAACGAGAAAAATTATTTGTTGAAACATGACGTATACAAATTTAACAAATAATAATATAATTTTAATTGAAGTAATCAGCGGACGCGAGTAATCAGTGCCCAATACGCATAAAGATTAATAGGGTATTGCATTCGTGGCGTGCGTACTGAACATGTGTTTATTAGGTGGTTTATATGTATCTGGACGTTATTGCGATTGTTACTGAAGAACACATGGCGATTTTTGTGGTGGCCCCTTACTAGCTGCGATTACCGCGCGCTATGCAATGAGCGCGCGACCGAGTTGTCCTCCGCTAAATTTCCTCAACACCGTTTTACATAACTGTATTGCAACGCTTTCCGTGATCGGCATGGTTTAAAGCATTTTGCAAACGAGTTGCACCCAATCGGGGATCTTGGAGGGATTTTATGCAATGCTTTTTAAAAATATACTCGTACACGTATAAAACTCGTTTTGTAAGGTGAGTGGTGCGTGTGCCCATTGCGTCAGGTCAGGTGACATGTACGCTACACATCAGTGGGCCAGGATATAATCTTGAAACAATCTTTATTGCCGAAATGTCACTTGCGACCCGATAAATTAATTACGTTACTATTACTTGATTACATTCCACTTGACGGGTGCTATTAGGACTAGAGATTTATCATTTTTATTAACAGATCTTTCCTTTTCTATGTAGAATATATTTCTTAATACATATATAAATATAAATATTTCTTAGACTACTAAATTATGAATATATCATAATGTAATAAACTCTCGTATCGTTCCTCAACTAGATAAAGCTCTGTAGTCCTGAAAAGGCTCAAAGTCGCGCGTTTCCACCCTAGTCAAAGGCACAGAGATAAAATAAAAGCCTGACAGAACATAACTTAGAATCATAAAGTTTTGTACGCGATGTTTGAAATTATTAATAAAGAGACGTTTGACATGTGACATTTAATGCTAAAAAGTTAAATATAGATAACGTAACATAACACTACGCTTGTATTTTTTCGAAGGGGTAGACAGAAAAATTTAGTACACACCACCTATTCACTCGACCATTGAGACAGCCAAGGTTAAGCGGAAAAATTTAATAATCGTGATAGTGAATTTCCATTGCCAAAACCACATTGTAACCACATAAATACCAAATTGTAATTTAAATTACGAACAGATCTTATGAAACTTGAAAAACAAACTTAAAATACTTATCTATTTATACTGATTTGTAGTTAGAACTCCTTTTTACCATTCATTTTATTGAGATAGACTGCACTAGTAGACAAGAAATAGCACAAGAAATACAGTGACGAATGTGTTGATTTTCAGTGACGAGAGTTTATTGAAAATGTCGAAGCCTACAACAGGTCGACTCGCTTTCTCGTGGCCAATTGAGTCGATCGATTCGCGGAATTAGCGGCGGCTGGACCGTCGCTCGACGCACTGGGACTCACGAAGCGACCTCGACGTGACCGCGTCGCGCCGTTCACGTCACAGCCATCACAAAATATATTCATTAATACAAGATATTAGCACAGAAGCATTTTTAGGATATTCTGACCCTTATTCCATGGTGGGACATTAACGTAATCGGTGAAACGTAAGAGACTACTACTATCCTCTGCTTACCTCTTCGAGATTACAGGCGTGATATACCGTCTCACCATAATCCTCACTAGCCCGTCATCGTCTGATGCTGGACATAGGCTTCTCCAACAGCACGCCACTGAGCTCGATCGTCAGCACTTTGCGTATATTGACACACCATCTAGCTGGAGGAGGTCCTACGTTACGTATGCCAAGTCGGTTTCGACTTCAAAATACGTCTGTTCCAGTATTTATCGGTTCTGCTACGATCCGTCTAATAATTTGAAATGATGTAAGTATACTATAGGTATATTATAGGTATACTTTAGTTATAATATAGGAATACTATAAGTATACTGCAGGTATAGTAAATGTATACTTTTTGCAATCCAATGTCAGAAAAGTCACAGTAAAAAGTTCTCAATACCGATATGCGTATTTGAAGATATTGATGGGTATAAACAAAACATGTCAGATCTATAAGGATATTGGTATAGATTTACAAGTCAATATATGACAGTGTATGGTTTGCATGAGTTGTCCACGAGCGGACACACGCGCAGACGATCACACAATTGTTTTAACGCTGTTTAAATTCATTCACGTCACGATTTTCTCGTCGCCTCAACCGCACATACGAGATACGATTGTTACACTGCTTCACTGATAACATGAGTCCGATTATACAATAAACAGATTTCAAAGATTTGTTTGTATAAGGTTTTTTAACACAACGGTGTTCATTCAAAGCTTATAATTTTTACAGTAGTTAATAAACTTTCGTAGTGAACCCCATGTATATGTTCATTGATTACTGTTCCTCGCTGCCTGCCTTATCACACCGGCTTGGTTTTAGAGTGCTTTATTAATTAAGAACAGCTTCTAGTTTTAAGTTTTAAAGTACTCCTAAATATGTAGGCTTTATTTATTAGCAAAAATGTAACGACTTTATCGCAAATAATAATAACTTGTGATATTTGTTTGCGAAACAAATTTTAGTTCCATTACTATGTATTTCAAACCAATGTGAACCCCGTCGACAACCATTTCATGAGTCACGTCTTCAGAACTTCTTATTTGTTGAACATGTCAGCTGTTCAAACAATCTGCCATATTATATGTAGTACACGAACACGCACATCAGCAACTCAGAGATGTGTAAAAGGAATCAACTGTGCACACACTGATTCATCTCAAATTACATACAATTCGTTACGGCAGACGTTCGTGTTAGTCATAATACTTAATTACATAACGATTATGTTTATTTTCGTTACTCTTTAGAATTATTCGTATACTTGACTTTCTAAACATAGATTATAAAAAATATTAAAACAATGGAACGTTTTTCTCTCTCTTCGCATTAAACACTTAAATTTGTTTTTATATGCTTTTTGTCTGCCTGCTTAACATTTAAGAGACTTTTCGACGTTTCTATTTGAATGATAAGCAGAAAAAAATTTAAATGTTACACATAAATGAAATATATTCATGAAAATAATTATTTGAAGCGTTTATAATCTATCTTGCAATTATTTTTTAAATTTTAGAGTGTGCCTTGAAAATACTATGACATCATTATAGCAGATATTTCGTAGTGAATTTTTATGGACGGAAGTGAAGTTTCGTAGCTTTACTGTGTAAAGATTTAAGCTATGCTTAGCAAGACGCGTGAACACGACAGAGCCTTCAGCAAATGAGCACGTCACAGCGATGAACAACCGCATTTACACTTGACGATTACGATTTGTGGATCACAGCACGACACCGTAACACACTTGGATGCTATTTTGTATGAACGCATACTTATTAATAAAAATATATCGCAGTTCTCCGTGAATACACTTGTTTTAAATACTCTAGTTTCATAGGTAAAGTTGTGTGTGTTCTAAGTGTATCTGCGAATAAAAAATAAGTTTTTGACAGTGTTGACGTACAACTGTACAACATGTTCGAAGGGAAACTATAAAATAATGCTTAAAATTATTTTTAACTAAACATCACTTAAAACTTTTTTTGTGCCTGACTTATTGTACCAAAGTTCTAACGTCCCTCCCAACTCTTCAATAGAAAAGTTATTGTTTGCCAAAGCAAACAATTTAACTATGTATATAATACAACAAGAGATGATGTCCGATTACATTATTTTATTTGTGCGTTGCTCGTATTAAGTGGAACCCACGGATACGTAACGGTGATTATTAGTGTGAGACACTTATTATCATTTCGAAAAGTCGTAGTCGAGGAATATAATGGAGTTTTGAGATGCGCAGAGACGCGGTACTGTTCTTGCTCCAAGCCTTCAGCGATGGCTTAGCATTATGATGCGTCATGAATGAGAACGTGCGCTGCGGTAATGAAGTTTAGAAGTTTTTGTTTATCGTCGTCGGTACGAGAAAGTGTTTCTAGTGGATATGGTCACGCGCCGGTACTGGAGCTTAACGTGGTAGAGGATAAAGGATTGACGTTCAGTCCAAAACCGTGTTACCGACTGGTTCAAAAAAAGGTTTTCACTTTACAAAAGGTTGAGGTCATTGAAATATGAAAATATTGTAAATAATAATAATAGATCTATTTTAAAAACTTCCAACAGTATCTATGCAGATATGTGCCTATACGTCGCAGAGTGCAAACTCAGACAAACGTGTTGACAAAACAGATGAGCCCAAATATAATGCCCATTGTCCAAGTTTATGGCCCGTTGGGACTGTCCTACATTCAGCGTACCTTTTCGGGGAGATATAAGCAGATTACGTTATGTTACGAATAAGACCAAAAGCGGAACGCAACTCGAAGGTCAGTGACAAATAATGTTTAAAAAAAAATTGTTACCGTTGGGTGAATTATAAGTTAATACTGCACTAAATAGGAAATTATTGCATATTTTCGCAAAACTTGCAACGTAAAATAAAAAGATGATTGAAGTATTCGTTATTTTTTCACTTGTGTAAATTTGATACTAATTTTCGTATCGTAAAGTACCATTGTTTACCTATTAATGCTTTAATTTAAGTACAATATCCGTTAAAATCATTCACTTTCGATTAGTCTATACATAAAAGATTTGTACTGTTAGGCGTTGTGTCGTTCACAAAAATACTCACTTTCATAAGATCGGACTTATGTACCTACATACATATATATGTATGTATGTAAATAACAGTGGAACCGCAGATACCACAATGGTACTAACATATCGAAACGAAGATATACATATCGCAGTGTTTCATGATCGTTAGTATACATCAAACAGTTTACATAGATGATACAGAAGATGACTTGATCATTTGAGACTTGATGACTTAGACCAAGAATATTAAGATGCAAATATACAAAATCCAGCAATCTGAGGAAAGGCGTTTCGTCGGATTTCCTCCAGGTATAAGGAATTTATTGTATGAAAACGAAAAATCCCATTAATTATTTGTACAGTGGTCACCCTATTAGCGACGAACGGCCGCATGGTGGTCGCTACGGAACTGATTGCAATCAGGTGTCACGCCAAGTACAGTTTAGACAGAGAATCATTCCAACACCTGACGGCTTCATTACTTCTACTAAAATTAAAAGTTTTTACCTATCAAAACGGAAATGAAACATTTTTCCTTATTGCGTGTTCATATGTGTTATCTGATATATTCATTTAGCAAATATCATGATCACAACTATTAGAATCGTATTTTCCTTAGTAATGATTGGTCTGTAGTCTGTACTATTTGTAACGATGACTAACGCCTGACAACATTTGGTAGCAATTCAACAACAGTCCATAAAACTATTTGTCTTGAGAGAAAATAATTTTCTACGAATTATAAAAAACTAATTATTCTAATAGGACTGCCTCGTTGTACGAGTAGTTGCAAGCATGACTGCTTATTGAGAGATCCTGTGTTCAATTCCCAGGTCGAGTGTTATTGGATTATCTAACGTAGATTTCGGCTCGGAGTCTGAACCTCTGCTTATGTATGGCAATAGGCTTACCACCTATTTCATAGTGAGACGCAAACGTAGGAGTGTTAAACACTCCTCTGCTTACTCCTTTGGGGACTATAGGCGTTATGTTGCGTTTTTCATTATTTTTATAATTATCTTGTGAAAATACAAAATCTATAAGTAACATGTTATGTCTGGCTATAAAATACGTCTGGCTATAAAAAAACCTCATTTCCGGTTATAAAATATTAATAGTTTTTAGCATATACTATGATATCAGGCCAAGCATAATCTGTTACAATTGCTAAAGATTCGAATACAACATTATAGATTACAAGTACGTACCCTTAAGTACGTAGCAAAGTGAGAAACGTATGATATCGTAAGTTACTCTGGCTTCATCTCAAGACGGCCTCATTAGTTCCTCTGATAAAACATTATGTGCTATTGATATTATAAGAGACTTTTTGAGATTAGATTCATGTAAGCTAATTTAGGAAATATATCAATATCCTTTTATAATGTACCGTAGTGTATTTTCAATGTGTTGTTTAATATATTTACGCATCACACTTACCACGACGTATAATGTACAAGTTGGTTTTGAAGGAAATACAGTAGTTGAACTTTTTGACGTTACAAATGTATAGTGTAAATAAAAGCCAAATATGCCGAATAAACGAACGCTTACATTTTTCTGCGAACTGTTGTGTATACTTTATATGATACAATTAATAATAGTAGTAGTAGTAGTACAAGTAATAATAGACGTTGACAATGTTCAAAACATTCGACTTAATATTGAGAAATAGGCCTTTTAGTTAAATAGAGTTATCAGACACAATAGAGCAGCAGATCTAGACCTCATTCTAGATGAGATACTTTAAAGTATTCAACTAATAAAATGTACGTAACAATTTATTGCTACAAAAATTTAGTAGGCGCTAAATTAATATAAATCGTAATAAAATATTTTCAGATAGATTACATTAGGAAATAAGATTTGAATAATTACTAAATATCCTATAAAGACTCTTTAGTCTAATGTCAACATGTGACAAATAAGACACTTACAGGTGAATACAGGTGAATACAATTATGGCGCCGAATTATACGAAAACGTGACGGATCGTAATTGATTCTAATTCTAATGTCATTACTAGCGTCGCAGGGCTTCGACTAATCTTATTTTTTCGGCATTTGTGCCACTTTTCCATTGCCAAGATCACTCCGCAGGCGATTGGCTGTGGTTTTGATTTAGCTCCCGCTCCTTGACCCGCCATTCGTAATAAATCGATTAAAAATATTATCATTTGTTTGCCATTTTTGTAATGTACAATATTCTAGATATTATTCCAGCTCGTATACGCTTATCGTTAACCACGTGGTACCGCTAGGTATTACCGCTAAGATCACAAATCTCATGTGAATAACATTTGACAAATATGCATTTTACAAATTTCACAGAAAAGAATGTAAAACAAAAATCCACTGAACGTGTTTAATATACGTTGTGTACGAGGAAAAGGCTTCATTTGACTCCACTGCTTACTCACAAAAGAGAACTTGTGAGGAGGGTTCACTAAACAGGACAAAAATCGTTCGTTAATAAATAGAATAAGATGTCACATTTCAGGTGTCTTAGTCATGATTATTATTATAGTTATTTTATTGTTCGCGTTTAGACATGAAGTTGGTGTATAGTACCATATCAGTCGTATTATAATACATAGGTACTTACTACTAGAATAGGCATAGGTTATTTTCAAAATGATATTTAAAGCATTTTGTGAAAGTATCCTCTGTACTAAATACCATATGAAAATTATCATACGCGGCAACTTCACTTACAGGAGAACATAGACATAGTTTTTATGGTTTATTAAAACGAGGTTACATAACAACTCAATGTATCTAGTGTGATTAAAATTAGCTAATATTAACCATACAACGAAAAAGTAATTATGGTGTTATTTGCATGGGACAAAAAAACTAGGTACAATTTATCATTTTAATTGCAACGGTTCCGAATTATTCGTATTGTTGTAACACCACCGCGCTATTTCCTTTTGTATGACAAACCGCAGCAATCGCGAGCTTGGCGCTACTGGAGGTTTATTTTTTTTTATTAAGTACAATAGTACAACATGTATTACGACAGTATAATGATAAC
>DWMG01001182.1:0-15923 GCA_018244855.1 Elbella merops
AGTATATTCAAGACAAACAAGATTAAGTCACATCACCTTATTGTAAGCATAAGTTGGTAGGAAATAGAAATTTTCGTTCAATGCGAACATAAAATGAATTCTAATGCTAATGTGATCCTTCACAGTGATTTGATGGTTTGTGAAGGAGCTCCTTCCAATCCCACTGATAAAGGTCCTTCACACAGAGCCCCAATAAGCTAGCACGTGAAGGGGCGCACCAGACACGTGTAGGACACTCAAGTTTATACAAAAGCACGACACGCCCAACGAGGCACGCGCTGCTCGAGGTTTTAATGACATTTTTCTTAAATTCCTTCTCTTACTCATGTCAATTTTCCACAAAATAAAATATTGTGAAATTCCAATATAGTATTGTATTTTTCAGGACACCTAGAAGAAAATGACCTGGTATCAAGACAAACTACATTAAATTAATTGACTTATTATGATGGAAATTAAGGTTTTTAATTTTATTATACTCTACACACATACTATGTACATATAATTAAGAACCACACGCAATTAATCAACACTACATAATATAGAACTAAATACAAGCTTTAACAAAAACAAATTGATTTAAACGAATATAAAAGTTAACTGTACTGATTATATGCTAAACGTGCTTGATACCTTAATCCAGATTACATTGTACCTCTCGAAATAAATTTCACAACACGAGCAGGAATATTTTGCACATTAAAGAGCACTCAACTTTAATACCGATAGTCATGAAAAGCGCCAATTACGGAGTACTCTCAGTCACTTCCATGATTAGCATTCATAAGTGCCTTTATTTTTCGTCCCTTTCCATCTATCACTTTCTCTGTCTTTGCGTTGACGAATAATTATGTAGGCAAGTGTCAATAAATAGACAATGGTTTCAGTTTAAAATGTTCATTTCATAAGGCTATTTTAAATATCTCTATCTGTACTTAAATGTTCAGTTTAATTTAATCTCAATAAAACAAGCTGTATATTATTATTATATTTCTACATACAAGCAAATAACAGTCAAGTATTTTTTCCACGCCACACTCGTTAAAGGGAGTCGAGTGAGAAGGCAGTCGATCCCTTTGTTTAGGGTTTACCACTACAAAACTTATTTATACCGCCGAGCAGAAGTGTGTGCTTTATTATATCCCGGTTTAAAGGACGTAGTGGGTAGATATAATGATAAGTTAAGCGTTTTAACCCAAGAGTAGAGTCGTATTCGTAAATGATTGCACGTAGTGCGATCAAGTCCCACTTGCTATAAAACTGAATGAAAACATAAGGAAGTTTACGCGCTTTAGAACGGTGAATAACGTTCTTAAAGCCTGTGAAGTCTGCTAACTAAACTACATAATTTGCACTCTATGGCCTAACTAATTCATTTTGCAAAAATATTCGTTTATAATAAATCTTATTAACAAATATTCTTTTTCCTATAATAATTATCACATTTATCAACGAAGCAAAAAAATACAGATTATTATGACAAAGAAGATTAGAATTTTTTGTCTTTTTTTAGTTTTAATAAACCAATCAAAGTTTTAAATGAATTAACAATCAAAAACAAAGATTGCTCAATTATAAAATGCACGTCGCACATCTATGTATTAATCATACATACAAAAACAACGATACTTACACCAAAACTATGAATGAAGTTAACATTCTAGTTTCACAATATAATATATGTACGAACATTCTAAAAATAGCTCTACGTTCGTTGTAGAGTCGACTATCCCACTCACAAATCTCTTAACCCTATTTTCTCACGTGACCGCTACACGCTTGGAACACATCTGTACTCAATTAATCAGATTAAGTGCCACTGATTTTTCGTTTTGTGGAGTTTCGACTAAATTGAGCTCAAACGTTCAACAATTGGGGTTATTACGAAAATATGTTTTGTGTTAAAAAAGTGCGATCGTTTTTGAATAGCACTATTAGGGTTTTCTTTGATCTGTAATAACCACATTGTATTTATAAAGCCATTTGTTTAAATAAATATATGTGAATAGTCTAAAATATGACTTTGATAAATCTGTAATAACCTTTGACTAAACCAGTCTCATAATGTGTGTTACTTCTTTTCTATCGCTATCTAAATGCGTTAAACGGAACGGTAAAATATAAAACGGCAAAAACGACTAAGCAACCAGAAAAAAACTGTATATATTTAACTGACTATAGACCACAGCCATAGTACAACGATGTGCAAAAAATAAATACATAAACATGGTAAAAATAAATAAATAAAAAATAAATACAAATAATAAATTTCTTTTAGGAGTCAATAAGAGCTCTATGGTCAACGCTATGGATTACACAGTTGTTTACTTTTCGTGTCGCCACGTTTAATAGCCTATTCTACCACAGACAACACGGCAAACGTCGACTCGCTTCCGGCGCCTAAATAACATGATACGAGTTTATACGGTTCAACAAAGACAAGAAGATATTACATAAATTTTACTCGCTTCGATGTAAAAGTGAAACAAAATGTTTCTTGATATTAAACTCTATGGTTATTCGATTCGGATTCGTTTTCGAATAGTCACTGTCACTTAGTCAAGCTTCTATAACAAGTGGTGACTTTAGCCGCAAATAGAAAGGTATTTTTGTCCACAAACAATGCGGCAAAGCGTTTTTCTTCCGGCGCCTGTTATCCGCGAGGGAGCGTTCGTTCATTCATTCAGTTGAGTTTAATAAAGAAAAAATGCATAAAACTATTATTTTAATATCTGAAACGACCGAGTGGAGGTAATGCAATGGTTATAATGTGCTAACGTTACATTGTGAATACTGTATTTCATGCGTTTAGTTATGTCAATGGATGGGATGAAAGGGTTTATTTATTCATATTACCCCTAATAGACGATCCGTTTGTGTAAATTCCCAAACAGTTGATATTGTGCTTTAATATTAAAGAATCCGAAAAATTTAAACACTTGTTAAGTATTGTATTTCTATTACTGCTTTTAAATATGTATGTACATATATATTCACATAATTTAGGTTAATAAAATGTAAGCTGATAAGCGCTCAAAACACTTTTACAGAAGTTATAAATTGAAGCTTAGCACTAATACAAAAATTATGTATTTCTACTGAAAATAATCCTTTAATCGAAATAAAATATTTTAAATTTACCCTGAACTTTGTCTACTTCACAACAAGATACTAATAGTAATAAACGTATCAACTACAACAAGGTGTGTTTTCGGTCCCAACGAAAGAAATATAGGTACTAAATTAAATGCAAAAACTACAGTAAATTTGCATTTAAATTTACAACGACAAATTGATAAAACGAGCCGAGAATGCGAATGATATTTTTCGCTAAATAATCTTAATGAAAATTTCGATCATATATGACATAACGAATTGGATTCGAGTTATGACTCCCTCAAAATGCATGTCCATGTCCAATTAGGAGGATCTGAGCAAAGGCTTCTAAATGAAAGCAATATTTCATCCTTTCACCGACGTAAATACAGATGGATTGTGATTGATTGCACGTTTTCTTTCATTATTTCTCTCAGCGGACCTTTGGGTCTTAATTCGAATCCGTCCATTAATCTCTCCTTGCCATTCATATGTACTGCCGGCCAAAAGTACACTGTCAATCTACGAGTACGTTGTCACGAATCAAACGTGACTGTAACAAAAAAGTCGTGAGTTCAAAATTTTTGTTGAATCATCAAGCTATACATAAATAGGTCTCTCCCTGCCTTAAGCCCGGTACAAGCATTAGAATATTTGATTTATGACGCCCGATGGCCTGTTGAGTTAAATATTGCAGAGGAGGGTGCTACCGCCGAGGGAAGTTCCTACGTGTTGTGTAGTATGAATACGATCATATCTGGAGTATCATGTTTTACATGTCATCACGTCATGATACTCCTTATAGTGATATGCAAAAGTTGTAAAGTTTTTAGACCAAAATAAAACAAAAATGAACTTGTTTGCCATAAATAGAAAGTTGTATATCGTTAATTTTGGGGATATCAGTGTCATTATTCATAACATTTATACAAGAATTGGTATACATACATATCTGTACTGCCTCGTTGGTCGAGTGGTTGCAAGCGCAATTGTTGAAGTGCTGGGTTCAAATCCCGGGTCGGGTACTATTGGATTTTTCTAATTTAGAATTTCTATTAGTGATCCGGAGTCTGGATCCGTACCTGATGTACGGCAATAAACTCACCAACTATTCCTTGGGACATAAACGTAACTAGTGAAACGTGGGAGTGTACTACACTCCTCTGCCTATCCCTTCGGGTATTACAGGCGTGATGTTACGATTATATATGTAATAACTTAGTTAACAGGTATGTCGTAGGTACTCGTTCTGAGATTCAATCAGGATTGTTGTTAACCATAACTTAGTTTGCTTATTTTTATTAAACTTGGATTTAGGGCACAATATTGTTTAAGTATACTTAGATACGCAAGCTCTGGGAGAGAATGTACCATGGAATTAAACCGCATGAGCTGTAATCGCGATCCAAATATCCGCCATAATAATTCCTGCATAACTGCATCTTACAAGTAACGGCAGAAGCCTGCAAGCCAGAGATAGCTGCCATATCTCCATAAATTATACTCTAGTGTACCGCATTGCTTAACCTGAATATTTTAATGTTGTTACATTTAATTTTGCAAATTATAATTTCTTCATTCATTTAATTCTGACTTTGTTCGATAGTTTCCTTGTATAAAATATAATTAGACAAAATAAAAGAAAAATAAATATTTATCGTCGTAATTGCATTGATTTTGTTCAAATAAATATTATGATGACTTATAATAACGTGCACGAGGTCAGAAAAAATATCAGGAAAATACAAACTCACTTTTTCATAGACCACTATGGCAACATTAGAAGAGTTTAACGAGAAAAATACTTGGTTCGGTTTTAAGTTAATAAAATTGTATCGGTGTCTTACGAAAATGGTTTTTGTGTGTATAATGATTGCAAAATAATATTCATGATAGAGATAATATCAATTTTGAAAAAATAGGACAGTCATTAACGAATTATTGTTACATTACACATACAAAAAAATTATGTATACTATCTGAAGTGGGTACTTTTAGACCTCTAAATTCTATTATATATAAAAAAAATTAACCATATATGTAAAGGTACATATCTGAACGCACTGATGTCAGTCTTAAAACTCTCGTAATTATACTGAAGACTACCTGCAATGTACACAAGACAAGACAATTGAAAAATTCCCTACTTCATTATTCATATTTAAACTTCATCTACAAAAGTAGGCTACGACTATCTATAATAAAACCTTATAACTACATAAGATCTTTGTTAATGATGCAATGGATGAATTATGGTCGCAGAGTCACAAATAGATTCGTACCATCAATATCTATTATTGTGCACAAATACTAATGAACCCGAGATATAAGTTATTATAGTATTTAGGCGCATAGTTAATCGCTAAAAGATAATAGAAATATGTAACACATACATATATATACACAATCACTAACTTACATATAACACATACACATACATATAATATACACATACATATATATACACAATCACTAACTTACCAAATAAAACAATATTAGACGATGTTCATAACGGTATTTTCAGCATTGCTATATCAGCACTGAGTCCATATTAAAACAAATTATGTTATAAACTTATATTGAGTTACTACTAGTTCTACGATCATTGAACTATGAAATTATAAATTAGGAAGGCATAGACAGATTTCAGAAATTCCGCTATAATCAAAAATATTCAAAATGTCATGCATATACAGAAAAGCTAAACTACTTCGTCGAAAACAAAGTAATCAAACAAGAACAAAACGAATTCCGGAAAGGCAAAATCACCTCTCTACCAACATTCAACTGAATAAAAAATATACCCAAAGTCGTAACAAAAAGGTTTCATGCTCAGTCGTCTTATTGGACATAGCCAAAGCGTCGGATTTTCCTTCCCATGGTGATCAAATGTTAAAAATATTTTCAATGGTATTATTAGTTAGGTTTATAAGGCCACAGGTCAGAGTTATAAGGTAACGTACAGAAAATTTAAGGTACTTATAAAATAATAAAGCTTTGGACAGTTATAGATCTCAAATTACAAAAAAAAAACTCTGGAGTATCGCAAGATCGTATACTGGGTCCTCTTTTGTTTCTCTTATACTCGTATACAAATAGGAGCCTATTATAACGCGGTTCAACAAACTTTTAACTCTTTACTGATGATCCCTAAATAATTGTTTAAAGAACGAAGATTTCTGGTACTGTTGATTGACGAACTACTAACAACCTCCAAATTAATGTACAAAAAATAAATGCAAGCAGTTCTACACGACTCAAGGCGGACCTCAAGGACTAGTGTAAAAGTAATAATGTAGATGTTGTAAGTCAATTTAACTGTTCCCTGAGGAGCTTGAGCCAAGCGACACCACGAGAAGCTGCAGTATTACGCTCTGTAGATATATTGGCTCAGTATTAAAATACGGTTCTATTAAGTGGGAGAGTTCAATTGACTCTACAAAGACTTTTCTAATGCAAAAGAAGTGCATCCACGCCATTTCTGGTCTGTGTCAAGTAGAGTCATACAGTCTATTCCTTGTCGAATATTAAATTTTAACTCTATCGAGTCCTAATACTTTAAACACTTCTGTATTCCTGTACAGAAAGGCATTTTTCCAAATAGAAAATCATACGTATATTGACAGGGTAAAAATCTGAACGGATATAATTCCTAATACGTAAACTTTAATCTAAATTGTCTAATAAGTAAGTCTAACAACATTTTGACCATGTCAATAAAAATATTTGACAGGCTACCAAATCTGCCCAAAAATATAAAAGTCAGGACATGTGTTAAGTACAAGGACATGTTTATTATACTTTTTTTTTAGTATTCGTATTTAGAATGGGTAAGTTGGTTACCTAACGGAAGATTTGTATTACTTTACAATAGATTACTGTTATTATGTTTCGTTCCATGTATTTAATCAATTTACATATACACATAGGTACGTAGAAACGGAAAAGAAACGAATCAATTTACGACTTCCATATACTCTTAACTCATTTTTTATGGGCTCACCACCTATTCCCCTAATGGGATGTAAACTGGTGAAACATGGAAGTGTACTACACTCCTCTACGTACACCTTCTGGGATTACTGTCGTGGCGGTACATTTATTACATCTATTTACTCTTACTCTTGCAGATTGCAAGCAGACACAGAACATTTTTGTACAATACAAATACAAATGCTCCCAATATTATTACATGAAAAGATGCCCTACATTATCTTAAGGTGTCATATACACTGTGACCTTAATTAAAACCGCGCATAATTACTGTACTGCGTTTTATAGTCACAAAATACCAGGACAATACCACCGTTCTGACGTCCGCTCTATGCAAGTACGCTGTGTGCGAGCGCGACGCGGTGAGCACGGAAGACATTCATGTGAAGCGGTCGTTTTCATACCGCGTCGCTCACGGGATGAATCCTATAACAAACTCTGCGTCTCCGAGAACAATGTAGCGTACGTCTTTAATGTGTAATTGTGCCGTTCTCAACAAAGGCGTAGACGGGAAACGCTTCACAAAGAACGGCAATGTACCGAAATATGTACCTAATTGTACCGCTTTCACGGCGGAAAAAGTGGACTCAATATTGTCGAGCTTTGATATTTCATCCTCGTTTAATGAGTGTTTTGTATAATGATAGCAGCAAAAATGTGTTTAAAACGTTTTTAGGTAAGCGAGTTGCATTTCCTAAGCTAGTTTATATACCATTAAATTGCACGCTCAATTTAGTTAATCTTGAGTTTAATAAATAAATAATAAATAGTACAAGGATTGAAAAATATTTAAGGGTGTAATCATAAATGTCTTTTTCTCAAAACAAATAACACATTAATCCTAAGGTAACAGAATTAAATAAGTACTCATAGCAGTATTTTCAATCATTTTGCTGTCAATTTATCGTCAGTATTCATTATAGCTAAATGTAGAATAGGCGTCATGCAAGGCACAGGTCCTCGAGATGTAGCGAGCCTAAGTGGGCGCAGTAAAGGCTCATTTGCCGCTAATGGCACGACCTCAGGTATACATGCAATTTATGCAAGTATAGCACCATTTACAGAGTAGTACCCTGAAATTCTAATACACTTTTTTTTAGCTTTAACGGTATTATTTTCAGCGGAATACGCCTTTCGATTCAAGTACGAGTCATACATTACCAATTCACTGAATCGTTATAAGTAAATATAACAATTGATTAATTTATTTACGGAATCTAAACAATTATTTAGAATCAAATGCCAAAGCCATGGTGATCTACTCACTCATTGATCATTGTTTGGATAGTCTGTAATGGGCTAAAGTGATGAAAATAATGAATATAAAAATATTCGAATTACATATATATTAGAAAATATTGTATTACTGACATGTATAACATATATAAGTATCTCTATTCGATTTCAGACATGTTTAAAATGTGCTCTATATCACTCATTTTATGCCAAAACTATATCATAAAATGGAATAATTTAAAGCAGTATACATATGACTTTATAAGAAAGAAGTCCTAGTAAATAACGCCCTCGTTTATATTATACATACTGTTATAAATTACGAAAGCCGATAAAAACAATTAATGGTCACTCATAAGCCTGGTCCACTGCGACAAGGAAACTTTTAAGGCTTCACGTAAAGTTCAAGTGTCGGGTCACAATAAAACTCCTGCAGTGTTACTTTTTTATTCGTCGACACTACTCGGACGTTTCATTCTTAAAAAACCCATTCTAAGGTGCATCAGGATCCAAGGAATTTGAATATGTGAGAACGCTGACGGAATAAAAACGATTATTTAAGTGTATTGCTATAAACCGCTGCCTGCCACCTACCACCATTTGACTGCCTCGTTGGTCGTGTCGGTTACAAGTGCGCCTGCCGATCGGGAGGTCCCGGGTTCGATTCCCGTGTCGAATACTACAAAATTTTCTAATTTAGATTTTCTAGTAGTGGTTCGAAGTCTGGATACATATCCAGACTTCGAGCACATGCCCGATGCATGGCAATAGACTCACCACCTATTCCATAGTGGGACGTAAACGCAACCGGTGAAACGTGGAAGTGTTCTGCATTCCTCTGTCTACCTCTTCGGGGATTACAGGCGTGAAGTTACGTTTGCTATAAACCATGAGAAACAAAAAATTGACTTTATGTCATATATTTGTTCCAACTAGGCAGAGCTTTCAACCTTTTAAAACTAAAATATCTACTTTTTACCTCATGCTTATTAACATAGATCTCTCCCAAAACTGCAAAAGGCTTTTAGCACGTTACACCACGCTTCGATATAACAAATTGTAAATCACATGGATTCAAACCAAAATTATTGTTGAATTCACAAATTAAAATGCTTACATCAATTGAAATTAAAATAGCCTGAAAATAATATTCAAAAAAAAGAAGAAATAACGAAGAAGCCACCTCTCCATGTTAAAAATAAACACCACAATTTTCTACTTATAGCTGCTCTATAAATATCCGAATATTTACGATAGCGCATGGCTAACATAAGAGTTATACTTAACTGAAATCCAACATAAAAAACCTATAGGAGTTTAGCTCGTCTGGTGTGTGCTGTGGTGCAAATTAGGGATGGTCGTCGCAGACAGACCGGCGTGAAATTAGCCACGCATGTCGCTCTAAGTGCCATCCATACGTAGCTACTGGCGTACGGTCTGCTATAGGTGACTACTTCATTAAGCAAAGCTTCCAATAGCACGTATCTACTACACGAGTTGAAATTTACCGCACCATTTGACTTTACGTACTCGTAAGTACCTATCAGAAATTATTATTAGAAACAGAAAATATTAGTAGTGGGCAGTAGGTATATTATTGTACACCGAAAATGTCAAACGAAAAAATACAAATAAAGTACAGACATACAGTGTTTATATGGTACTTGTTAATAAATAAATTCTGGGTATAACTTAGTTAAGCATTCGTTTTTCGTATCCCTGTTTAGAAAATAACATTCCTGCAACGCGACAATCCGTTGGGTAATTTAGGGTTCGTCGTCATCTGTGGAACGGCGTGAAATTGCCATCATTTGACGCCCCAAGTGCCATCTACTCACACTTCTGTGTTTTCCGGTTAGTTACTTCATTAAGAACATTTCATGTTTCATAATAATTTGGTCATTTTATCGCCAATCTATGCATAAGACTAAAAAAGCACACCTAATAAATGCAACATACGAGTAACTTTATTCAATTTAGCGCTTTCGATGTAATGTACATTTTATTAACTTGCAACATTTCATTTTACTTGATTAACATTGAGTATAATATACTTATTTCATATTGAATATACCTAATAAAATATATAAATCACAAAAATAATACAAGTGTATAATAATTGTAAGTCATATTCTTGGTGAATGTAATCATTTTGAAATTGAGCCCGTAACAGTGGTACACGCCTCTCAAATTTGAGGACGTTTCAGTTTGACACTCGTCAAACGCGAAGCCCGGATGTAATTTAGGGGTCGACATATCAGTACACCGTGTAATGGCGTCGTGTCGCTTCCAGCGGCTTGTTCGCGTATGCACGTAACGATATACATTAAATGTATAAATGTATTTTACTGCATTTCAACTTAAAATTGTATATAGGCGTATATTTGCATGGATTATCGTAAAAATAGACTTCAAATGGATTACCTTATAACATATAACATAACATCGGTATCATGCCTATGTATTCCCAAAGAGGTAGGCCAAGGAATGTACTTCACTACCACGATTAGCCTGTTATTTTATTTGTAACCTATAATAGAGTTTAATAGTACAAGGATAGTTTAATAGTACAAGTAAAAGGATAACAACGAAATAAATCGTAGTTTACTACGGTTACAACATAACTTGGGATCATTGACACTTCTTGTACGATCTCCAATCTCCTAAATTAGTAAGCCTTACTAAATATTCTTACTACGTCTTCTTGTATATTAAAGACGGTCATCCCAGTCCTCATTAGTAATAACCCACATATCCAGACTTCAGTAGGACAGACATATTAACAGTCTTATTCCTCTATAGTCTCTCCTAACAGCAATTAATACTAACCAATAGTCTGATCTTATAATAAAAACTGCAAATAACAGCTCTATTTATACAGACATTTTCGAGATTCATATGTAGATCGCAGACAAACATGTATACTAGCAATCAGTCGTGAAATAGCCTCTTCGTCTGATACTACTTTTACACAAAAACTATAAAAGCTTACAACGACATTTCTCTAAACGGCTAAATTGCACAAGTCGGGGTACAATCCAAATTATCGATATATTAACTACTCTCTCTGGACTGTCTCGCCATGAAATGGTTAATGAGGCATGTCGTATTACATGACATGTTCATCCATTCACGTGCTTGTTGTATCTGCTGATACACTTAAGGAGTAGCTCATATTTGTTCCTAAGATAAACTTATAGTAATAATAATAAATATTATGGGACATATCCTGACATGGGCATTTAATGCCTTAGCAGACAAAGCCTACTCGTATATTATGGTAGCCCCTATTATGGTATGGGGATATGTAGTGTTATTTATTCTTCCGTATTATTCTTTATTAAAAAAGGACGTAAAATAAACTTACTTTTCTGTCCTATTTTTATATGTTGACTTCTGCACTCGTTTATGCAGCAGACTGACGTAAAGTTAGCAAAGTCCACCGCTTAAGCGTCGTCAACATCTATTTTACCACATCTGTACCATTTTGTTACTGTATTTAATTAAATTAGTATCGGTATTAGAAGATCGTTACATGACTGCACGTAGCGATAATACATATATCATACATGTACTCGTATAAGTCAAATTTCTCTTTGTGACTAAAACTTCTGCCTCTAACGAGAGCTGAGGGCATTATATCGGCCTTCTCCAGAATAGATGACTTAAAGATTCCTGTCTACGAATAATAATACATGGAGACACCTTTGTATTAGCTGTAAAATAAAAGAAATTGCTATAAAAATCTATTACCGGCGTTTTAAAATTACTCTATATAGTTCGTAAGATTTTCAAACAAAGGAAATGTTGATATTTCATACAGCACGGTATATATTTTTTATCTTATAATTAAAGTAGCAAACGAACTTGCCCGGTACCGGAGTGGTCAAGAGGTTTCTACAGCTGTAGACATCCGCACATAGGCGACATAAGTTTATACTGTTGACCCGAGTTGGAATACCGTTCAATTTAATTTATTTTGATATTACTAACCAGGGATGTTACGGATGTAAAAATGGTGATATCCGCGGATACGGATGCGGAATTTTAGAGGCTCACATCCGCGGTGCGGATTTCAAGATTCGTTTAAGATATTCCAATTTTAAGTGCATACAACATGAAAATTGTTTAATTTTAATTATGTTTTATTTAATTATATTTTGAAAACAAAACAAAATCCGTTTTTACGATTTCAGTTGGTTTTTCAAAGAGGTAGTCGTATGTACCTACATCCCTTTCGCGAGTATCGTTTATATTTTATATTTTACTATTTCATATATTTCATATTTTACTTTTGTCTAGTATACAATAAGTCCAGATACTGTTTTTGTTGGTGGCGAAATTTTTATTTACTTTTTCACTAAGTATTAACATATTCATTAACCACATAAACAACTAACATAAACACAGTAAACAAAAACTATAATTTATTGACAATGGAGTCACATCGATTGACAGTCACATCGATACTTGTAACTAAAACAAAACTGACAAAACCTGTGGGAACTTGTCACAATCACAAGTATGCGCTTTTGTGTTGGTCAATTAGCGGGCACGTGCCATACTTGCCCCGCCTACTTTCTTCATATCCGCATCCGCAAAAACTCCGCATGAGTTGATGTGGATGCGGATGTTGAAATTAATGCGGATGCTCCACATTTGCGGATGCGGATGTGAATATCCGCAACACCCCTGGTACTAACATTTATTATTATTTTTGTTCTCATAGAAATATACCAAAATATATAAAACGCTATCAACATATAGGTACTAGGCACCCTGGTTAAAAGTAAATTAGGTAATATATACAGTTAAGTTCATAATAATTACCATCAACGCACTTTTCGTTTAACTATTGGACACGAGTATCCGCACAGCATGAAAAGAGTTAAGGACATAATTCATCTTAGAGATCATTATGCCAGTATCGTGCAGTTCTCCTTACGACGTTTCCCTTTTCCGCTGTAGCAATGAAAAATTAATTAAACCTTTAAGATGCTTAACCAAACTTAGCAGCTATGTATATATAGGTAATGTGTCTAAACATTGAATAAGTTCATTGTCACGCGCTATTGCCAATTATTGCGTAGTCATACATCCCTCAGTAACTCAGGTTAAAAGCAACGTACACCAATTAAAAACTGTAATATATTTCCCACCGATAGCGAGAAACTTCGACTTACATTTACAACGATTTAGTAACGAATTAAGCAACTTTTATCTGTATCGGTGCTGAAAAGAGATAAGTATCAGAACTTTACTAATTGGTAAACAGATATTGCGCTCTTAACGTGCAACGAGTGGCCACTAGATACTCAAAGCGCGAGCCGAAACGCGCTAAATCTCCACAAAGCGCTTAAAAAGTTTGAAACGAGCAACAGTCCGCAGTGTTGCTCAATGATTAAACGTAGCGTAAAACGGACGTTTACAATGAATAAACATGCTTCGTTAATTTATACTTTCGTTTAAAATTTTCATCGCGTTCAAATATATTACCTTCTTGCAGTTCGAAAATGAGCAAGACTATTAATGTATTAATAATTATAGCATTTCTATACGAAGAAATATAATGAATAAAAACATTTAATTTATTGTATATGTACAAATACGAATATTAATATTAATTTACTTTTGAAAGAATATTTAGTTCCATCAGCTAAATAAGATTGTATAAATGTACTCATACACCTAGCTATAAAAGAACAAGCAATCAAAGAATTATAATAAATGAGCTTGTTATGATAGTAGGTACTATTGAAAAGTCTTTATTGTTTCGTAAGACGTTATTCCAGTTGCGAGTTCGTAAAGCTTAATTACTGCGTCCGTTTACCAGTGAACCGCGCGAAAACAAATTTTAATTACATTAATTTTATTCACGTCGCTAACTAGATACCCGACAAGCGTCGCGGTTATTTGACGGCGGAGTTACTTGTGAAGTAGGTATTACTCAAGCAGTCCATTAAACAGCGTGTAAATTAAAAATGGAGATCAGTAATGTAAAAAACATCTTGTGTTCCTAGCTTATAAACACAAATAAGGTGTCCACCGAATTCTAACAAGAATGAGCCTGATCATTTTGGGTGTGGAATTCGAATTCCTCGCACGCACCTCCAATTTTACGAAGTTACTCGCATGTGCGTTTTTATGATAAAGTTATACTCACTGTAACGATCAAGGAAAATACGAGGACGAAACGTTTACCTGATAAGACTACACAAACTTCACGGGCTATGAATCCAACCAACCCCCACCTGTCCAACTTTTGAATTTCTGACCCTATCCTCATTTCTGAGAAGAAAACGGGTTGCTGATCATTTACATAAAGATAAATAAATACTGTCTCGTATATTGTATTTCAATTGATTCAAATATTTAAAGTTTGTTCGTAAGTCAGCAAAATAGATAAATATTTTTGAATATAATTGATTTTCGCAAACGTCTCAAGGACATGATTAAACTTTTCGCAAAGCTGACTTTCCTAATGAACGAACTCCGGAAGGAACAAGCTTTACGATTATTTATGCCGTGTGCCATCCTATAACTAATGTTAACCGGCATCATAGGAGCGTAAATAGATTATGAGACACAGAAACTATTAGTTAAGTTCAAACGTACAGGAATAGATCGCAAATAATGTACCATACCCTTATCCAAGTATTGGAGGCAAATAATAAAATAGCTTCGACAAACACACGAGGCGAAATACCTCGAGCGCGCACCATTCATGCAAAATCAATGACAGACAGACGGCATTCGAAATTCGAATATATTACAATATTACAACACCAGCACAAAAGGCCGACAAAAGGAAAATCTATAAACGATTTCTCTAGAACATTCCAAACGAATTGCGTTTTCGCAATATGTTCAGAATGACATCGAGTACCTACGTACATAAATTGGTTTTTTGTTTTAGATTCCAGTAAGTATTGTCAATAAGTACCTATTATAAGTTTGTCACAATCTAAAGTCATTTTTCATTAGAGGGAGATAAATAACCAAGTTTTGAAAACAAAATACGAGTAAGTTGTTGATTACTAAAAGTCAAAGTTATAACTTGCTTTTTCGGTTTACTTATAAAGCAACGTCAACAAACATAGAAATAACTATTCAGATTGTTTAAATAGTCTGTATAATCTGATTAATACACGCTAAAATTAAAATGAGCGATGAGACCAGCGAGAACAGTCATCACAAAAATGTTTATTTTTATGACAACTCATCGATACATGCCAGGACGAGAATGTAACCCTTTAATATCACAGGAATCGTTAAAGAACTCATTTGAAATATTATTATGTTTTATATTTCTGGCATATAACATAGTATCACGCCCGCATTTCTCCGAAGGTGTAAGCAGGGGCAAAGAATCCACTCCCACGATTCACTAATAATGCTATAGGTACCTATCATGCAATAGGGGGCGAGTTTATTGCCATACACCGGACACAAAATTCAGATTCCGTGCTGCTACCGGGCATTTCAATTTCATCATCATCATCATCAGCCTATCTTAGTCCTCTGCTGGACATAGGCCTCCTCCAAAAGGGGGTTTATGCCCGTAATCTCCACGCTGGGCATGCGGGTTGGAGATCGCA
>DWMG01001183.1:0-15921 GCA_018244855.1 Elbella merops
CGATTTAAAAGTAAGCATCAATCGAACTTATGTTATGGTAAGCAAACCGCTAATAAACTACATGTATATCTACATGTAAATACATATTATTATATATAACTATATACCACTAAATGTACATGACTATATTTTAAGATTAAATATCACTGGCTATATTGGCGAAAGACATCGTGAGTTAATCTGCACACCGTAAATTTAAAAGAAAATATTTTATTTAACCCTCTTATTATTATTATTTTATTATTATTATATACACTTATCACACCCAAACATGGAACAAATACTTGTGTTCACCACACAAATATTTGTTCTGGTTGGGGATCGAATCCACGACTTCGACTCAGCAGTTGGATCAGGCGAATCGATAAAAAAACTATAAGATAAGATATTCTCGTTATACTACACTGAGTATAACGAGAACCCAACAGAGACGAACCGCGTGAAAGGGGCAGTAGGGGAAGTAAGACACATGTCCGAAAAACAGCGGATGCAGTAACATGCAGTTTACAACTTAAGCCACGCCCATAATTAGCGGCGTCCGGGGCAATTACCCAGGACGAGAAACAAAGCGTACACGTTGACGTCCTGAAGGAAATGGAGTCCGGATACGAGCAGTCTATCATCGTGTAATTTGTTCGTCTCTTCAACCAGCTGTTAGAGGGTATACATCGTAATATTATATACTAAAATTTCCTATAAGACCGCCTCGTTGGTGGAGTGGTTGCAAAGCGAGACTGCTTATCAAGAGGTCCTGGGTTCGAATCCTAATGGATTTTCTAACTTAGATTTTCTAAAAGTAATTTCTTGTACAAGAAATTGGCTCGGGGTCTGGATCTGTGCCTGTAGTATGGCAATAGGCTCACCACCTATTCCATGGTAAGTAAAACGTAACTAGTGAAACGTGGGAGTGTACTACACTCTTCTGCCTACCCCTTCGAGAATTACAGGTGTAACGTTTATGAATGGTAACAATATGTGTAAAGCTATTCCACCTCGCTGCTCCAGTGTGAACTGGCGGACGCAGGTTATTAGCCAACCCATCTGTCAGATACTTTTAAACCGCGTCTTAGTCTTCCGGGAGGTTTCACAATTAACTTACCGATAACAACCGAAACCAATTGCTTAACGTGCTCTACGATTTAAATATCTAACAATTATGTCATTATGATTATATAAATAAATATCTTCAATAACAACATTTAGAAGCAGTTATAAACGGTTTTCAACTCGGCCTCCCTACCCGGGAGTTCTAGGTTCTCATCTTGGCGTAAACCTTTTCACAAATAATGTGCGCTTTAAAATCAAATATCACTTGTTGGAACGGTGACATCGCGAGGAAATTTCCTTCAAAGTTCTCCGTTATCTTCTCTAAGGCGTGTATAGTCTGCCGTGCAATTGACCACTGCTGATACGTTGCCCATAAGGGCCAAAGGCCTTAACCCATCTCATTTTAGACTGATATACTACATATGTACATATATATTTAAATAAATTGTAAACACTACAGATCCGCGGGCTTAATATTATTTCTTATTCATTCGACCTTTTTTTCGTTCAATGCTGAAACACGGGTCTCCTCTCATAATGAGATGGTTACGGGGTTAACCATGCTGGCCAAATGTGTGTTGACATGAATAAAACAAATGTATACCACTTCATCCCCTCCACAAAAAGTTGTAGAACCGATTGAAAGATTTGACCTTTGGCTGTATTCAAGTATTCGTACAAAGTAATACATAATAGACGTTATAAATTATCGACTTGGTGGACAAACAGTTGCCCTTGGTGGTCGTTGGTATCAAGAAAATGTACCTTTATATATCATATTAATAAATCAGTGTCAATTGGCTTTCTGTTGTGGTGTTTCGTGTCTAGGAGACGACCTTCGACGATCCAGTTATACTTAGCGACAGTATAAAAGAGGATTTATTTATGTCAGTTATATGAATGACTGCTTCGTTGGTTGAGTGGTTGCAAGCGCGACTGCTGATCGAGAGTTCTTGGGTTCAATACCCAAGTCGGATACTGTTGGATTTTTCTAACATAAATTATCTAATATAAATGTCTAGTAACACTCAGTCTGGATCTGTAGCCGGTGTATGGCAATAGGCTCACGACCTGTTCTATAAGTCGCGTAACACAGCGGGTGAAAGGTAGGAATACCACACTTCTCTGCCAACCCCTTCGGGGAAATACAGGCAGAATTTTATATAAGTAATGACACCTCATCCTATATAACTAATTTTATGATTTTAATATGACCATATATAACCATAAAAATAAATATATAACACAATACAAGAGTCACTTTCTCTATGGACAAACTTACGTTGATATCACACTGCTGTCGCCTCGACGTAAGTTAAACACATTAATAAAGACACCGACACATTAAACGCGTCACAGCTCACGTGTGTCGGCAGCCTAATCTCCGCGCCAGCCGCACCAAGTGTTCAATTACCAGGACATACCCTAAAACGTGTACCAGCTCTAAATAGCCGCCCGTTTAAATCCGGATTAGACATAATAGGATCGGGAATTGACGAAAATAATTCCAGTTAGATCGTTTTAAGCAACGTAGGGTTTCGAGTGGTTGTATGGCCTCAGTGTTGGCGGGTGCTCTCGAGCGATTTTATATACGCTACAGCTTGTATAGAATATGTGCAATACAATATACTTTATTGCAGTCAAATATAAATTATAACTTGTATGTACAGGTCATAAAGCAGTATGCAATAGGTGGCGTTCTCGCTTAAGCAGCGATTTCTTGTGGAAACTCTACATGCATAGCAGGAAAACAATTTTAGAGATGTTAAATGGACAACATTTCACATACCGCCTAACATACTTTATTTAAAAAATAAACATTATATTTAAGAGAATTTAACTATTAAATCAAATTGTCTTATAATGATCGCGGCTGCTAAGTACGAGGACCTGGATTTGATCTCCGGGTTGGTTACCTACTTTTGGGTTTTTAACTTAAAATCTCTATTAACAGCTCGAAGTATGGCAATACGCTCACCCCGTAGGATGTATAACATAGGACGTATAACAGGTGAGACGTGGAAATGTACTACATTGTGCAACCGCCTATTGTATAACCCACTTATTATTAAACTTGTTTTGTATTTATGTATTATTTATTATATTTTGGTTTGCAATAAAGAATACTACTAGATTCCCCTATCTTATTCTTTAGGTGAATACAGGCGTGATGTTATGTTATATTTAAATATACACGGTGGACCCGCTCACACTGCTACCCCACACCAGCCTTGACTCGGTTGCCGCGGTGTCCGTTAGCAATGTTAATTTACAACAAATTCCTACAAACAATACTTTTTGTTAAGGTCAATGGTACTGTAAAGTTTATTGTCTTAGCTGAGAACGTGATACGGCTTAGTTATATTGAATACTTATAAATGAACTTAAACGAACGTGTAACGACTTTGATACATACAGAAGAGGAGAAAGAAATGAGCCGAGATTATAATCGACGGGAATACTCTTTAGTTTAATCTTACTTAGTCTCTATCGACCTGAAGAAGACAGTGGGAAGCTGCTGGATTCGGAAGGCCTAACACCGGAAGGAGTGGGATAAAGGGATTAGGGGAGGCCTATGACCAGCAGTGGCTAACTAGAGGCTGACGATGATGATGACAATCTCTGTCTACACCCATAGGAAATATGCGTGACAATTTGAATGAATGACAATAATCACTTCACTATTTAATAAAACTAATCATATTAAAATACTACAGCGAGATATTTGATATATACCAGTGTTTCTGGCCTTAACCCTCTCAATATGGAAGGAGACCCATATTCCAATAGTGGAATTATAATGGGTCGATTATTATTTATTTATTTATAGTGTTTCTCAACATTTTGCGACTCCTTTTACATTTTCAGCAATCAGCAAAATTTCACGATTTGGAAAAAAGCCAAAGAATAGGTATAGGATACTTGATTAAATAAGTAGAAAATACAAAATTACAACAATTCTAATCATTGAGAAAGATAAGTATGGTATTGTTAGCATACATTTTTAAATGGGGACTGGATTTTCTGGTATTTGTCTAGAAGTCTTTTTACATCTCCTATCCTTGCAACAACGTCTGCCAACCCGCACTTGGCCAGCGTGGCAGACTACGGCCTTAACCCTCTCTATTTGAGAGGAGACCCATATTCTAACAGTGGAATTATAATGGGTCGATTATAATAATAAAAATAATAATAATACTTGCAATCTGACTTAGGCTTTTAAGTCGTGGTCAAGTAGTTATCATTAATAAATAAATGAAAGAATATTACGTCAACTGTTTCTGGTTCCGTGTTGGACTCTTTGGTCTTTTCTCAGGATGGGAAAGGATAAGACTATAGTATACCACACTGGACGAATATGGGTCACTAGACTTCATTCCATATAAAACATTATATATTTTTTCCTTTACACTGTATCGTTGATCCCTGTGTCGCAAGCGCGGCTGCTGAGCGAGAAGTCCATGGTTTTATTCCCAGGTTGGATGCTATTCGGTTTTTTAGCACGAAATTCCAAAATAAATATTGCGAAAATAGTAGGTGGGAATCTAAATTTGTGTCTGATGTATAGCAACAGCCTCATTCCCTATTCCTCGTTTAGACATATCACATAACAAGTCAATATTAGCCAATATCTTCGGTAAAATAGAAGTGTCATACTATAAGTATCTTCATAGTTAACCCATATATTATTCAATAATCTGGATGGATCAAAAACTCTACATTAAGCCCCGATTTCCCTAACATTCTCCATTACTAGCGGTTTGTAATTGAATAACATCAGTCTATAACTGATTCGCCGCAGACGGCCAGCACGCGAGCGACTCGGACTAGGTTCACTTTCATACTTTTACTTTGCACTGCAATACGTAGCCAGTGTTGACTCATGTCTCATCGGATGCCACTAACAGCTCTATATAAAACGTAAACGTAACATCACGCCTCTACTCCCCGAAGAGGTAAGTAGAGGAGTGTAGTACACTCCCACGTTTCATCAGTTACGTTTACGTTCCGTGGAATAGGTGATGAGCCTATTGTCATACAACGAGTACTGATCCAGAATTCGAGTCACTATATAATATATTTATTATAATAACAATTAAATTTTCAATTTAAATTATTTATTAATTTTTCAACAGACTTCTATATAATAATAATTTAATTTATTGCCACGTAAAAAAACGAAAAACTAACAATTTATAACAAATTACATCTTACACACTAAACACGGGCAATAGGGGACGACTCAGCCTCTGCTATGACGAGACTGTATAGTATATGACAAACTTGAGCTGGAATAGATGACGTGATAAAATCTTTGAAGCGTTTTTTGAACACATGACCACGAAGAAGAAAGTGTATAGTTTTTCTACAGTTGTATTCCGAGTTTGGTAACACTGATGATCGTAAATGGCGGGAAGTAGGACTGTTATATTTTCATTATTATTTATTTCATTATTAATGTACACCACTTTAAAGTAAAAAATGGTATGATATTTATTTATCATAAACTTAAGACTAGCATTACAGACTAAACCTAATTCGCTAACCTAGTTCATTTCTTATTACTTTCATTTATACACACTACAATATGTGTGACTTTTCGCGACGGATCTATCTCTACGCGTTAGAATGATTCTAGACTGTTCTATGGTGCTTCGTAACAGAAAAATTAGAGCCTCACCTGCTTGACCGATGTATCTCTGGACCCGATCTTCGCCGTCAGCTCCCGGATGTCGTTCTGGAGCTCTAGCAGTCGAGCTTCGTACTCGCCTTGCGTCGTGTCCAGCCGCCGCCGCAGTAGGTGCTTCTCTTGTTCCAACTCCTAGAAAATTGAGTTTATTTTAATAAATAGCTCCTGGCTGTATTATACTAACGGTAACAGATAATGGCTCATTGGGGAGGTCTATGTCCAGCAGTTGACTGAGATAGGCTGATGATGATGATGAACAGATAATATATTTAAAAATATTTGTCACAATCGTAGTTCTATTAGTAACATTGTTGGTTATTTAATGTGTGTTTCATAGCATCAAAGAACTTAAATATTTCACATCATCATCATCACATATATTTCACATCATCATCATCATCATTATCAGCCTACTCCCGTCCACTGTTGGACATAGGCCTCGCTAATAGCACGCCACTGAGTTCGATCTTCACATCTTATATTTCACATTGTCATGGTTTATTTTTAATTTTAATGCTATAATTTAATAATACATCTGGTCTAGATGAATAAACACATTTAGTGAAGTCCTTTCTTTAACGTCCTCGACCAACTAACTGAATTGACAATTCAAACGAATAATACACAGAGATCATGCCTACATTTCTCCACCAAATTTCCTATAGGTCATCGCGGTGACGATAAATATAAAATCAAAGAAGAAAAAATTATAGAGCAGAATCTAAATCTAAATACAAGAGGTTATCCTAAACCATAGACCGCAAACTATTCTGTTATTTCAAAACACGACAAATTTATGTGTCTATATAAAATTAATACTAATATACCTAATACTAATATAAATTTATACCAATAGCTCCATTATTCTCCATTTGAGCGATAAGCCACGTAAATAGGAAGTGCACGAACAGCACACGTTCAGAAATAACAAACAACGTTACGAAATATGTAGGAAATTACTGATATTCAGCGAGTTCTCGAACACGGCTGCGTTCAAAAAAACATTATGAATACCGCGTATCCGAAAATTTAGATTCGGAAATTATAAATTATGGAATTAAACATTAAACAAAATATAATCGATTTAAATCTTTTTAAAAAGAAAAATCCTTTTAAATAATGTGTTCGAATTCGTGTAAACTATTCCAAATTTGAATTTCGAACAATTCTCAGCGGTGACAGACAAAATTATAGATTCGGAAAGTCGATTGCCGCTGAAAAAGCGACGGGAAATGTATCCAAGACCGATTAGCTTTTTAGAACAAAACCTGACCAAGAGCAAGTAAGATCCGCACAATGAGAGTTCCGTACCAAAGTATTATATAAGATTTTACATATTTAGTTAAAATATTGTCAACAATAAAGCTAAACCAACTTTGAGGTCCGCGTATGACACAGAAACTTACACTTGACCGGTTTTCATTGTTCACTATTTTTCACAATTGTGTGCATTATATTTATACTACTTAGACGTCGATATATATTGCCATAATTATGTATGTATAAAACTAGTTTATTGTTTGAGGAACCACTTTAATCGTTAATTTTATTTTATTTTTATCATTTGTTATTAAAGCAGATTTTATAGCACATATTTTGTGTAAAACTTAAATGTGTACCCTATCACGTTTAAAAACGTTCAGCCTTGTGACCATCACATGGACAACGGAGCTTTAGTACGAGTATTAAGGATCTATTAACACCTTTTAAATACAGCACCATAAAAACGTTTTCGATGTACTCAATTACAATTTAAAACCGTGGTATTATTCCATTTAAATTATTACATAGCCAATAGAAATATTGGAATCGGTTTTATTATGTTAACAAGATTATTTAATCATTTTAGATAATTCGTTAATGAATATTTTTTAATTATTTTTGCACATTACCTCCACACCACTTCTAAATATCTACAGGAAAAAAAAGTAGCATCACGCCTGTAATCCCAAAAAAGGAGTAGACGAAGAGAGTGCACTACACTCCCAAGACGTGGACAGATAAACTGTCACATGTTACCTTCTTTAACAACGTTGCTGTTTACCAGCCAGTCAAATCAATTCTAATGGAGTAGATTATTATTAGGTATAATCAGTATTTCGATCGCAAAGAAATACAATAATTCAGTCTTACAGTGCATTATTCAATGTAATATCACCGCTGCATCTGTATAACCTGAAGCCTAAATTCAGGGCTAGTTTAACACAACTAAATTTTCCATATTGGAGGATACTGAGTAGAATAATAATAGAAACATGACACCAATTAAAAAACCTTTTATGATTACTGGCATTCATAGTCTATGGTTCGTGATCAGTTGTTAATAAAAAAAACAAAGAAAATTATATTTATACAGTAATTCAAATTTCGAACAATAATTTACTTTTCTGAATATACGCAAAATGAACAGACACTGCAAATACTGCTATTGTATGCGATATAAAGGATTGTCACGTCATCAACTCCCCTTTGTTTTTTTAAACACTTGTTCAAATCTATACATATACATAATAAAACTAACTGATCGCTGTCTGTCTGTACATGGCAAATATATTTAAAAGTTCATAATAGGGGGCCTTTATATACGCAAGAGAACCCAAAACAATGTTTTTTTCATTTTGTCTGTATGCTTCTGCACACTAATCTCCGAAACGGCTTATCCGAATTGAATGCAGTTTTCAGGATTATATTGAAATGGAATTCACTTAACATTTAATGTTTTTTCATTTAAATCGATTAATAAATAAAGAAGTTATATAAATTTATGTCAATCATCACGTAGTATGTACCAAGAAAATCAGAGCTCAGATCTATATGATCAATCATCATATTAAATAGGGTTCAGCTTAGCCTGGAAGGTTAGATTGGGTTAGGTTAGGCCGTACGAAATCGCGGGCATAGCTAGTGGGAAATAAAATAATAGACATAAATGAACTACCTTATACGCGGAATTTCGTCAGCATAGTTTCACCAGTTGCGTTTACGTCCCACTATGGAGTAGAATCGGTAACATCATGCCTGTAATCCCCGAAGGGGCAGGCAGAGGAATGTCACGTGTGACTACCACGTTTCTTTCACCAGCTTTGTTTAAGTTCCATAGAATAGGTGGTGAGCCTACTGCCACACACTGGGCATAGATACAGAGTTCGAGTAACTAGTATAAAGTCTAAATTAGTAAAATACAACCAGACCGTATTAGTTGAAGGTGCTATCTCAATCTCATCGTGTTGCCAGTGAACTACAATAAAACTCGACACTTCTATGAGCAAGTGTATTATCTTTTGATCATTACATCGGCTCGACATTAGAAATCTTATGGAAACAGGGTTGGGACGAGTCATTGTTCGCAGTGAGATACCGACCTAGATGCTTCCTCAACATCCATGGGCGGGTACGGCTTCGTCCACACTACTTCAAGTTATAATATCAAATGAAAATAAAATTTATATAAAATATTTGTAAACATCATCGCCTGTAATCCTCGAAGAGGTGGGCAGAATGTACATCTCAAAGTGTCACCAGTTAAATTAAATTAATGTTCTGAAAATTAATGTTGGTAACATAAAAACCAAGTTGAGTACATTAAAGGCTGTTTATTTGAAGAGGGGGGGGGTTGCCTTCAAAACTTGTTTGCAAAGAATTATTATTATTACTGTAAAACCCATACAAATCTATTCGGTTCAATTCCTACCCAAAATAAACATTTGTGTGATGAGCGCAAGTATTTGTTCTGTGTGTATGACATAAGCTCTCTTGATACTCGCTTTTGAATCAGATAACAACGTGTGGAGATGTCTCAAGATATTATTATTTTTATTGTTTGTTTGCGTGTGTGTGACCTAACCCTTATCATGGCACTTGAACCATCACGCAACCATATCAAGTAGGCCGTTTTCACAATTCCGCACATTTACCTGTCTGTCTGTCACTATTGTTGTGACAATAAAATCATGTACTACGAATTTTGTTAGTCTACAGATGATTTCATTGTTTCTCGCAACCAGATTGTGCTTTGATATGTAAATGTAAGTGAAATTAAAAAACAATATGCTAATTATTAAACTATGGAAGAGATACCTGCGTAATTATTTCGTTTGTGACGAAAGTTTTAAATGCCATTTTGTAGTAACTTATTTAATACGAAGATAAAATGAAATTTGAAAACACAGATACCGGTTGTTTATAATTTTTTTCAAATCGACCCAATGAATATATTTATTCCCTATAATGTGACAAGTAAAGAAAATTCAAAATAATACCTGGGACGCATTATATTCATATGTATTTGTTTACAGAATTAGTACCTACGGCAGAAAATAAATAGACTTGGACCGCAATTTTTGTGAATAACTAAATAATAATTCGATCAATAACTACATCTGCTTGTCTTTAAAATATTTTTAAGGGATATAAAAACAATACAAACATTATATAAATTTGTTTCTAATAAAACATGAACGTGAATTACTTCATTTAACATTCAACAAGATGATTAATCATTTATTATCAATCATTTATCATTATTATAATATATGGCAATAATTACATTTATCGCTATGGAATATTCGAGACGTCTTGAAACCTATTCACGTTCCTTTATTACCGCGGCCTTTTCTAAGATGTAGGATGACCGCAAACTTATAAGGTGCACCATGGACAAAATCAAATAAATAGCAAAAACAGTCAAAGGATAGGCAGAAGTGTAGTACACACCCACGTTTTACCAGTTACGTTTACGTCCCATCATGGAATAGGTGGTGAGCCTGCCACACACCGGACATAGATCCAGACTCCTTGCCACTAATAGAAATCTCTAATATAAGATGTAAGTTAGAAAAATCTGTTTAATAAATTTTTTCAGAATATTGGATAACTGTAATAATCCACATGGGACAATCCTAAATGTTACTCAAATTGCTATCGCCGTTAGCGCGGTCCAATCGACATTAGGATGCGTGGGCGCACGCAGCGTGTCGATCGCGTCTGATTGTACCCTAATGTCGCAAGTCGTGACATGTCTGGAGCTGGTGCGCTTCGTGAGGCAAGGAATCATGAACAACATCATACTTTCCTGTGGTAATACATTTTTGTGTTTAGCTCTTGATACACACACAAAAGCCTTGTGTGGGCACATCCATTGTTGTGCTTTCTTTTAATTTCAATTATTTTTTACATCAAATGTGCCCGATGTTTACATTTCACTTCCATTCACCTGGAATCGATTTTTCGTAAAATCGAGAAATGTAGTTTAATTAAATATCCTGTTGATCTAATTACTAATCACTGCACCAATGGCATAGTCATTGTTAATGCCTTTTGTCGTTTTTATCATTACACTTCTGGGAGACGGGTCTCCTCACAGATGGAGAAGGATTAAACTCCCAAAATATCTCACTCTTTCCAAACATTGGTTGACTGATCTTACACACCTTAAAAAACATCATGCAGAAAATTATCTGTATTTAATTCTAAAAATAGCTAATTCTATATCCTAACTATCCGGAAGGCCCTATCAGCCGCCATCAAATCATATAACGTGTAACTTCCAAGCCGTACTACTTCCCTGTGGGCTCCGCGACCAGCATTCTAATGTGGCATCACCACGAGGCTGAACGGCTTTCACCAGCCCATTCATCAGGAATCTTCATTCACTTCGTAATATTATAATCACAACATTTAAGATAGTAAATATATTAGTATATGTATTTAAGTACTTAATATTAAATATTACTTGCTATAACGGTTAAGGAAAACATCGCGTTGAAACCTGTATATGTTCGATTTCAAAAAAAATGTGAAGTCGCCAACACGCACTTGGCCAGCGTGGCAAAATATGCCCGTAAACATCTCTGAGAGGAGCCCCCTTTACAAGAGTGAAACGATAAATGAATCGGAAAAGAAAAGATAGTACTCGTCCTGTATCTTTAAACCTATTTATGGTTTCTGTTGGACATCTCTCTCATGTCATAATAACATTTAAAACCATAGCTTACCACGCTGGGTAAATGCTGGTTTGCAGACTAAGCACTTTAAAAAACACCATTAAGAAAAACACTTAGTTTAACTAATATCCGTAAAACATATTATGATGTATATTTTTCTAGTGCACACACACATCCAAAAAAAACATTCGATAACGACGATTACCAATTTATGAATAACACAGAATAGCTGCGGCTATAAACATCACAAAATTTATAACGAGGGCAGAAGAGCTAAACAGAAAAAGTTAACTTGAATATTAATTTAGCCAGTAACAATTACATGACCAGTCGTATTTATGAGGTTCACAAGTTACGCTGCACTTTCGTCTCCGACCCACATACATATAATATATTCAGTATACGGAATTAAGGTTAGCGAGGATTGCGATCTGGCCACACCACGCAATTACACCTTTAAGTCATAAAAAAACAGCTTTTCCGCTTCGAGCACATCTTTTTTTAAATCTCCTTTCCATCTTATGTTTATCTCTTTGAGTACTTTTTTATCTTATTTCGGTCTTCTATTTATCTATCAGATGATTAAAAAAAACTTAAAGTACTAATGTACGTTGGTTTGGTTTCGGCGAAAGGATTAACTCTGTTCAATTTCTGAATTCAAACGCTCCGCATCTACCTTTGGTAATACTTCGCTAAAGAAGACTTCACTAATAATCTAAATTCATATTTTATACATGTATCATGTAAATATATAACTACCAATGCACAGTTGGCCATCGTGGCAGACTATGTATGGCCTTAACCCTTCTCGTTCTCAGAAAAGACCCGTAACAACTGTGAAGCGACAAAAAACGACTGCGAAAAGCGACAAATATCTGCAATTATGTAATCAAGTTGTATCATTTTTAGTTTAATTATTAATTTTAAAACTTAAACTCAATACGTATAACGAATTCACGACGTAGTGCAGGACACCCTCCAGCTAGATGGAGTGATGATATACGCAAACTGGCTGGCAGCTGTTGGATGCGAAGGACTGAAGATCGAGCTCAGTGGCGTGTCATTGGAGAAGTCTATGATTATGATGAATTCACGATAGGTATTAGCTTATACCTACTCAGAAACTGTGGTCAATATAATTAGCAGGTTTTATTATGGACAATATTAACTCCTAAGTCAAGTTAACTCATTTTAAATAATCTTGACAACACCATGATATCCCGGCATGGGTTCGGGGTATTTATTCTTTCTCCGCCCCGTCACGAAACAACCTACACATGTACAAACGTCTACAATAAAGTTATCTTCATTCAGGAATTATTTCGTTTATTCATTCACTCCGTTCACTTATTCACTCCTTCGTTAACTCATTCACTACTTCGTTTATTCTCTCCTTCATTCATTCGCTCATTCATTCGTTAAGTCATTCATTTTAAAGTATTAAAATTATAGCCCGCTCTTTTCTATAACTTGGACCACAGTGTTAAGGTCACACGACCCGCTTGGGCAATGGGTTCCGTAAAAAGTGGCTATTGTTTTATTTCGACACGCTTAATCGTGGCCGGTACTGGGTACTGAGAGCCATTGTTGCATGGGAAATGACAACTGGGTGTACTATCTAACATGCATTTCGATTGAAATAAGGAAGTTCTAGAGTATTTGATAAGTTTAAATAATTTGCGTTAATTTTAAGCGAATAATTTATAGTATTCACTTGATGCATTGACTGGATGGTCTAGTTTTGAATTATATTTAGGTACTACTGAACCGGGGGTTGTGGTTTAGATTCCTAGCTAGGATACACACACACACACACGCATACGAACATGCGTGTGTGAATGTTAAGCTAGGCATAGACTAAGTATACCATATACCGTGTAAAGATTCTTATGAATTCATAATTCTCTTTGTACACGCAACTTACTTGTATTGGTAAACTAATCCTTTTAATAAAATGTGATGGTCAATTAAAAAGAATTCTAGTCATTAATGTAGACATAAAGACATAAAAATCTAAACGATGGACTACGTAAGTAGACTACGAAATTGACGTCACAGCGTTAACGACTAAAAGTGAAATTCTAAATGTAACCCGCGGTACTAATGTGCGGGTTCGACGCCATTTCACGGCTTTTCGACTGATGTACTGATATCACTTGTACAATGTATGCGTTATTTGCTCTAGTTGTATATAGAAACACTTAATTTATTTTTAAACATAAATCAAATTATTTTATACATAATTAAAATAACGTAATTGCCTCGTTGGTCGAGTGGTTGCAAGCGCGACTGCCGATCGGGAGGTCCTGGGTTCAAATCCCGGGTCGGGTACTAGTGGATTTTTCTAATTTAGACTTTCTAGTAGTGACTGGGAGTCTGGATGTGTGCCCGGTGTATGGCAACGGGCTCACCACCTATTCCAATGTGGGACTTAAACGTAACTGGTGAAACGTGGGCGTGTTCTACACTCCTCTGCCTACCCCTTCGGGGATTACAGGCGTCTCGTTACGTTTTTTTTGATACGAATATAAGTGAATTTTCGTATAAAAATCTTCTCACATATACGAGTACCAGCACTTCATCGTTCCCTGACGATAATTTGCCTTTAGTACCGTGTAGCATTGAACTATTATATTTTTACCATCTAAAGTTCCCTGGACGAGGTTAGTTCTTTATGGATAAGGCCGTCTTTTATGTACCTAGCATTTTTGGATTCTCATGTATAGACCTTCTTATGTACGTACATAATTTGTTTGCTTGTACAACTAAAAGCTATACGTACAATAAATAATAAAACTATAATATATTTAAGGGCGAACGGATGGAGATTCAACCGCGGAACTACCGCGGCAGTTCATGAAGACGAATCTTAAATAGTTACAAAGTAATTAGGGTACCACGAAAACATGAGAGCTTAGCTACTTAGTTATGCGGAAAATGTGAATATACATATATTCCGCACATACTATATGTGTGCAACATTTGTCTGTTAGTAAATGCACAAATTAAATACTAAATGATCATGAAATGCAAAAATAAATAATTCAATAAACAATGACACTGTCCAAAACATTTATCATTATAATCAATCATTACACATAAGTATACGTGCCTTTTTTACGATGTCCATGTCCGTAAGGAAAATTGCATAATCCATGCGAATTTCTTTACGAAGTCTAGTTGTATCTCGACACCAACCCCATAACAAAATCTAAGCCACTGGATTAGCACTACTGTCACAGTCCGTTCGTTAAAAATGCCCGTTTCCATTCCTATTTCAACTTCAATGATAGGAACATTGACGCTGATATAATATTTAATCCAAATCTCATATGTATATTGGTTGGAAATTGAACAATGCTTCATCGTTTTTGTCATTGAGCAACGAAGATTGGTTTATTTAGGCGCGAACTCCTCATTCCGTGTCTGCGTATTCAACGGTTTCCCTATCTTTATTCAAAGGCCCTTTGAATGAATTTATGATATTAATTCGTTGTGAATTTGTTGCCATTGTAAATGATAATTTATTCCCGGCCCAAAGGATGCCAGATAAGGGCGCCTTTCAATGTTTAATTGACTTTCAAAGTCAGATTGAGATGGTTTTGTTTCGTGTGCTGTGTCTTTTATGTGTTTGATTTAAATTGTTTTTATTATATTGTCTACAGTATGATGTGTCTGTTTCTATTTAGTCCTCTTCTTTTATTCATATCATCGTATTGACGAAATATTTTCATGCGGACATTGGTCTTTATCCTGAATATATTTTATTGTTCTGTTAGCCTGTTGTGTTTGTCTCCTCAGTAACCGCCTAATCCTATAATTGGGGTTGCCATTTTAGCGATTTAAGAATTATACTTTAGGGGGAAATTACTGCTGGAAATTTAGATATGAGATTATTACCGTTCTGGTGATAGTCGTTTTCCTTTCTATCATTATGGTGTCATTTTTCTAATATACGAGTAGCGGATGTCACAGCGGATAAAGCAAAAATTATCTGGTAGATTGGGCGAGATTTGTTCCGAACACGTATGCTCATTTTGAAGTCAACAGACATCGCTGTGACAGTCATAAATGGAAGGTAATCAATCGAGATCCGTAATTAATACAACGATATGCATACTAATGATGTGCGATTAGGGCAATTTGCATAATCCCCGGGGATCCAATTACTGGCATCATTACCAGGTTTCAAAGGATCTCGATCAATGTAGATAGTTGTCTTCGGAACTATAGGACGGGCCA
>DWMG01001184.1:0-15919 GCA_018244855.1 Elbella merops
TAATGGTGGGATGTTCATATCCAGAAGCAAGGTAGTGAAAATGCCTGTTATTTTAAATATACTCTCATTATATTCAAATATGGTTTTTTTCTGAAAAAACGGTGGACTCCCTTGCGATGAAGTTTCTTTAACAATTTAAATGATGAATGACCCTTTGGACCACAGAAACCGAACAGGTTGAATGTGTAATTCTGGAAAACGTTAACGTTACATAATAATTACCGAATATTTCTCCTAATAGGTTCGCACACAAGAATACATGAGGCTCCAGACTTTAGGCAAAGCGATGGAAATATCAAGCGAGGTTTTGGATCCGAATGAAGCCCAGAAATTGTTTCCACTCTTAGACCCATCCATTTTCAAGATGGCTTTATACTCTCCAGAAGACGGCACCATAGATCCTACCATGGCATGCAATGCACTAGTCAAAATGTCTACGAAGAATGGGGGAAAAGTAAGTATATTGTCCCAAGTTGTGGACACGAATCTGAAAATTATTTTCCAGTATGAGGAAGTGTTAATTGAAATGGACAAAATTCAAATCAATCAATGAAGAAAAATCAAAATGGATATGAAGAGATAGTGACTGATATTACTTAAGTATGTGTTCGTTCGTAACTGCACGTGTTCGAAAATACTTTTCGTGTACTAACTCAAATGTATGTTTTTATGTACTTAGATATACGAAGACTGTCCCGTCCTTGATATACACTATGCCCACAATTTGCTTGGAAATAAAGAAGTTACAGGAGTTCGAACAGACAAAGGCTTCATTAAGACCAAATGTGTTGTCAACTGTGGAGGTAATTCTTGGGTTTTAGCTGGCCTTTATTTCGTTCTGCATTATAATTTAGGAGAGCTTATTTATATGTGGTGAGGCATGTTTCTGAAGATACGTGAAAGTTATTATTATTATTTACAAAAGACCTCCGATATGTTAATCTGCACGTTCCTACATACTTCCCACGATTTACCACATCTAACATTTATTCGATGGGCACTGTGCTTGAAGAAACTTACATTGTTTTAACACTGTTGTTCATTCATTTAATCCAGACAATTTTTAAGTCTTTCAATATAGTGTTACTTCTCTCGACCTAAAGAACTACTTACGCAGGTGCATGGGGAGCAAGAATAGCAAGATTCGCTGGAGTGCCGTCCCTGCCTCTTATCCCATTCAAGCACGCTTATGTAGTTAGCGATTCTATTCCTGAAATACGAAACTGTCCGAACATAAGAGACCACGACGTCAATCTTTACATCAAAATCCAAGGTGAAACTTGCCAGATTGGAGGTTATGAAGATAACCCGATTATGCTGGATCAGGTACCTGTTTTGCTACGATGTAAATAATTAACTTTGTTATGCATTTTTTCGTAATACACAGAAACAAATAATTAAATCTGTTATAGAGAGAGATTCTGACTTTAATAGGGTTCTAATGTCTAGTACAAAGTTTTATTAAAAACCTTTAATTATTGTGGAACGGTTTTTTAATAGGTTTCAGATAGTCAACAGTTCCATCTATACGATTTGGACTGGGATGTGTTCAACGTCCATATGAACAGTGCAGCGTCTCTATGCCCAAAACTGGGAAAGATCGGCATTAAGAGCACTGTATGTGGACCCGAATCCTTCACTCCGGACCACAAGCCTTTACTAGGAGAAGACCCCAATGTTTTTGGTAAGTTTTTCTATGACACGTTGTGTACGTTTTATAACATTTAATATTTTAATGTACATAATTTTAGAACAACGAATAATAAAATTATGAAATACAATTTATATGGAAAATGCAAAATGCAAGATAATATCCAATATTAATATTTCCATTTTGCCATTGGAAAGGCCTGTGTCCAACAGTGGACGATGACAGGCTGAGTGTGTGTGCGTGTATGTGGGCGCGTGTGTGTGTATGCAACTGTATGGATGTGTACTCGTATCTGTCTCTGTGTATGCATTGATATTTCAATCATAAAATGTAGACAGTTGTTCATTTCGCCTAACACTATTTATTTTGTCCAATTTTAACCATTTTGAAATGAGAATCAGCATATTTCATGACAGAATTAAGTTCTAATTTACAACTGTACCTTTGATTAGGTGTTTGTAATCCTTTCCTGTAAGATCGTTTAAGATGTTTGTAACGTCTTTTCCCATTGTAATTCAGGTTTATACCACAATTGCGGATACAATTCTGCTGGAATGATGTTTTCGGCCGGATGCGCGATTCAAATGGCCGAATGGATTGTTACAGGAAGGTATTGTATTATATGGTCTATGACTATTAAGCATAATGATTCATTATGCTTATAAAGATGGTAATAACAGTTATAGAAATAGAATTTAAAAATATGATTATCACTTAATTCAATATACCTAATACGTTAATTTGATTGGTTTTTGATGAAAACTTTTTATTGAGTGTGCTCTTCATTAGCTTAAATAATTTCACTGTTGCTTTTTACTCCTCGGTTTCAATAGGTTATCGTTAGTTCCCTGACGTTTAATGATATTGACCCTTGTTTAATATCTAAGTATATATGATGCTATGTTATATATTGCATCGTAATTAGATAACTGAATATTGTTGTTATTTTCATTCATATCTCTTAAAACTGACAACCTAAAATAACTCAGAAAATTATCTTTAGACACTGCTTGCACATTTACCAAAAACTTTCTGACAATCAGCATAATAAGTACTTTAAATTGGAGAAATATTTATGTGAATACGAAATATTAACCCAGACAAAGCCTTTAAATCAAAAAGTATTTAGCAGGTACTCATCTAACAACGGACGTCACACTCCTGTTTTCATTTATTACCAACATTAATTTTAACCAATACTCACTAACAAAATTGGATCCTAATCTAAACCTAAAATCTAAACCAAAAGTATATTACTGTAATAATTAAAATGCATCGTTCCAGGCCACATTACAACATGTTCACATTCGACATACGTCGTTTCACGCCGGCGCAGATGTCAAGGCCGCACTGGATGCGAGAGAGCAGCCACGAGTCCTACGTAAAAAACTACAGTATTGTATTTCCACACGATGAGAGGCTAGCTGGCCGGGATGCCAGTCACGATGCGCTGCACCAGGAATTGGTAGACAACGGCGCCGTGATGCAGTCCAGGGCCGGTTGGGAGCGCCCGGCATTCTATTTGCCAGGAGAAAAGGTTGGTAACGTAGAATGTCTATAATGATTACGAAAACATATCGACTAACATTTAAAGATATTTTATAGCACGGATTAGTAGGTATTCTCCTTACACAAATTATGCATCTTCGGGGCCAGAAACGGTATTCGTTACGTAGAACAAATAGTTTCTGATATTTTCTTTTTGCGCTCACTTTTGTAAAATGTGAATGAAAGTTATTTGAGTCATCAATATAATTATGATTATCTAGTCTATTTTGGTAATTATGAGTTATTTATATATAGGTACTACTAAATGACTATAAATAATTCTCGTTATTTTAAGATCCGGGTACAACAGTACGATTGGGGCGGCACACACGACTACCCTCGTAACTTGGATCAAAGATACGAAGAGATTTTAAAGGGAGAGTACACCTTTGGTTTTTCCAAACACCATGAAGTGGTAATTTTGTAAATACTTTTATGATGTTATATGTACGGGCTTAACTAAGAAATGTTTTTCGGGATAGTTTCAAACCTATAGCGTCCTTCATTATGAGCTATTGACGAATGCAACGAGGTCGCCGCGAAGACTGGTTAACTGGCGTTGCCGTTAGTGTTTAAGCCATGTTTTAATATTTATATCACTACCCTTATTATTTATTTTTCACAAAAAACTCGAAACGAAGCAAAAAGCCAAACTTCAATATTACCTGTGATACGTTTTGGATAAAAGTGTAGACTAAATAGACGTTATTGGTCAGTTCACTTATACTTGGTACAACTGGAACACAAAACAAAAAGCAGTTCCAAAATTCCGTCATCTCGTTAACAGGTATTTTTTGTAACAGATTGGTCAAGAAGCTCTCGCCTGCCGACACCAAGCGGCGCTGTTCAACATGTCGTATTACGGAAAGTTTTATCTGACGGGACCGGACGCGCAGCGCTGCGCAGATCTTGCTTTCACTGCAGACTTATCTAAGAAAGAAGACAGGTATTACCATCGTTATCATTTTCTAGCAAGTCTAAGAAAAATAACGTTTGATTAAACCAATTTCATGGTTATGATGATTGAACAAATTTACCCGCAATAAAAAATAAGCGAGGACATTTATATACCGACTATATTTTTTATTTTATTATTATAATAGTATTTTGATTGTTATTGTCTTAAATAACATTATAAAGTTAATTTAATACATTGTAAGTTAATTATTTTTATAACAATTCATCAGCAGGACTGTCTTAGTCCTCAATAAGACAAATCTCATTTCCTGTCATGATTACCAAGACGTTACCGTTAAAATACTCGGTAATTATAATTCAAATACGTACAAAAAATATACTTACAGGGTGGTGTATTCTCTTCTGTTGAATGAAAAGGGTGGAGTGGAGGCAGATGTCACTGTTAGTATCTTACAGGGCGGAAGTGGACAGCTACATGAACCGATATTCAAAGTAAGAATATCAATTGTTTATTTTCATTCTTGCTAATTGATTTTTACTTTTTACTCAGAGCATAACAAAAAGTATCAGTGGTTGTTCTGGCAAAATATTGAGTTTATTTTAACTTCAAGTTACCAGTAGAAGCACGGAGTTTAGATCTGCCTAATGTACACCCAATAGGTATCCCTTACTTCATGGTCCACTAATGTCAAGTCCCAACGTACACAGACCTGTTAAATCATGGAAGTGTACTACACTCCTCTGTCTAGCAGTATGTGATGTTATGTTATATATATGTATTACGGAAGCCTTTTGTCGCCAGGGTCACGGGTACTACGTGGTGACGAGCGGTTTCAGTGCCAACCACACGTTAGCGCATTTACGTAGAATCATACAATCGCACAAGTTGCGCGCTACCATTACTGACGTCACCAAACATATGTGCATCCTGAGTGTGCAAGGGCCTGATAGGTAAAGTGTGATTTAATACTTGAAATCGTTTTAAAGGTCATGTAACGTGTTTTTGCAATGACGCGGATGGGTTAACCATTAAATCCAATTAGACTATATTTATTTGAATTTTAGTCTGCCCATTGTTTGCATTTTATTTTGATTTATTAAAAAAAAAAATATTGACTACCTCGTTTGTCGAGTGGTTGCAAAGCGCGACTGCTGATCGAGCGGTCCTGGGTTCGATTCCAGGGTCGGGTATTAGGTATATGATTTTAACTTAGATTTTCTAGTAGAAATTTTTAGTAGTAGCTCGGAGTCTTGATCTGTGCCCGGTGTATAGCAATAGACTCACTACAATTTCAAGGGACGTAAACGTAATTAGTGAAATAAACCCTTTCGAGGATTACAGGCATGATGTTAAATTACGTTTAAAAGATGACGTAACATTTGACTGCAATGACGCGGGTAGGTTAATAATGAAATCCGATTAGACAATATTAATTTGAGTTGTAGTCATTCCTTTATATTCTTGTTAGTATTCTAGATAGATGTTATCAATACTTTATTTTATAATAACGCCACAATGGTTTTATAAATAATTATATAATTCGAATTTTTATGTTTTTCAGTCAACGTATTCTGCAACGCTACACGGACGCCGGTTTGTCTAACGATGCCTTCCCTGTAAACACCCATCGTAGCATCCACGTATCGAAAGCGCCTTATTCCCCAGAGAATAAGACTTACACTTGCAGAGCACTGCGCGTCACGTGGACTGGAGAGCTGGGGTGGGAGCTTCATGTGCCGTCATCACACGCTGTTCAAGTTTATAACGCTTTGAATAGCGCTAAGGGGCTAAAAAACGCTGGCTGGAGGGCGCTGACGTCATTGAGCGCGGAAAAAGGTAAATACATTCGTCATAGTACATATAATGAAGAATTTGTTTTTAACTGAATACATATTGTAAAACATTTTATATGAGCTGTGATGGCTTAGTGGTTTAGATTTCGGCCTCTTACGCCGTGAGTCAAATGTTCAAATCCTGTCTTCTACGCTTATTTATGAACATTTGAACAATCATTGTAACGGTGGAGGTAAAAACTGTGGCGGAACATATAATCTTGGTATCATCCACGTTATTTAAGGTATGTGAAGCTGCAAACTCGTACTTGACCAGCGTAATAGGCTATGCCATTTTAACCACTATTTTACCGCAATTTCTAAAGCAGCGACTCTCATACTACGTGATGCTACTTGTGGGCCCTCTAAATAATCTTTGATTAAAGATCGCGGCAAATCTTTGTTTATAATTAGCTTTGTAGGAGTTGACCAGCTTCATAAATTTACAGGTTACCATTTATGGAATGCTGATTTAAGAACAGATGATAATCCGGTAGAAGCTAATCTAGGGTTCACTTGTCGTAAAGACGGAGAATACATAGGTAATGACCAGGTTGCCAGAGCTAAGAAGATTGGAGTAACAAAAAAATATGCTTACTTCACTCTAGAAGATGAGGTAAACGTGTTTTATGTTAATAGTGAATACGTTTTAATGACACGTTAATTCTTCATAATAGATCTTTATGACACTAATATTTCAAAATGCTGCATACAAAATCTTTGCCACTTCCAGGTTGCCATTTTTGGCCAGGAAGCAATATATCGCAACGGTGAACCCGTTGGGTACTTAAGACGAGGCGACTTCGCTTTCTTCCTCGACAAGCCGATCGGAATTGGTTACGTCAGTAATAAGGGCTCTGAAGTCACGAAGAAATATTTAAAGGATGGCGAATATGAAATTGATGTAATGGGAAAGAAATATAAAGCGACACTGCATTTAAAATCTCCGTTCGATCCCACTGGGCAACGAACTCTGGGCAACTATGGAGAATTAGGCATGGATGAGAACACTCACGAGCCGCATGCTGGTCAGAACGAAAGAGCTGGTGGTAGTGAATAGAGCGTTTTAACCTTATTGGTTATAACAGGACGAGATCGGAAGTGTTGATCTCAATAAATTACTTTTATGTTAATTGTATTTTATTTCAAACAGTAATGTATTTCTCTGCTTTAAATGTACCTATTCTTCATCCCGTATACATGTATCCTTTATAAATAATAATATTGGCACGCATTCGAGAAAATTACAATGGATCTTAGGATTGTTGAAGTCAATAGACAGCTTTTCAAGTATTTTCAGTACCAGTAACTCAAAAAGGAGTTGTTAATACGACTATTAAGGGTCTATTAAGGGACCTTTCTTGCAGAATACTATTATTCGACCTTCATTATGCAGTCAGTATAGTTTTTTTATTTGTATTAAAGACAACTAATATTGTATTTATATTTACAAAAAAAAACACGTTAAATATGGAAATAATTGACTGCCTCGTTGATCGAGTGGCAGGCGACGGCCGGTTAAAAAATTATTGAGTTTTTCTAATTCAGAATTTCCATTAATAGTACGGAGTCTGGATTTTGCACCCAGTAATAGTCTTACCGCCTATTTGTGGTAGGAAGTATAATTATCGACTGGTGGAAGTGTTCTACACTCCTTTGCCTACCGCTTCTGGGTAGTTAATAACAGAAATTAAGTCAAAATATTTCAACATTTCCTTATTTAAAATCATTGGCTCGCACCTCGTAAATCATGATTAATAATGATTTAAGGATATTGAAAAAAATCTCATCATATTATTACAATTACCTACTGATAACTTACTTTTAGCATTGTTTCTAAAAATTCATAAAAAAAGCCAAAAGAGACTACGTAAATTGTTAGGAGAATTTGGTCGTGTCACCATAGTATATTTTGTCTTTTGAATGAGACGAGAAAAATAATTTGTCAATGACAAAGTTTTGCGTTTGGTTTTTACTACCGAACTGATACAAATCTTTTGTGTTATTAATATTTTTCCCTATTTAGATACTTAAATAAATGCTACTCTTGATATTATTTAATAGAGCATTAATTACATACTACTCCTAATATCAAATTTTAAATTATATGTAAGACTCTGTTTTACTTACCATAGTGTGCCTCATAGACACTGATAAGAGATATATTCTGTGCTTGTTTCTATTGGAGATTTAAAAATTGCTAAGATCAAACTTTCTTCACAACAAATCCAATAGCACACTACTGTGACTACTTAGCTATCAGAAATGTCAGTTACTCTGCATACTGACGTCGGAGATATTAAGGTGGAATTATTTTGCGAACAGTGTCCGAAGGCATGTGAGAATTTCTTAGCTCTCTGCGCCAGCGATTATTATAACGGATGTTTATTCCATCGAAATATTAAGGTTATTACAACATAAATAAACTTCGGACAATAAGTACATTATTTATATTGGACAATTTTTCAATATAAGATTAAAGAGATACATATTATTTATAGTAAGAACATTAATACTGCTTATTGTAGTATTTTGAGTAGATACCAGGTTTTCAGAAATCACTCAAGTTGAAATATAATTCCAACCTTAACACAACAGCGGTTAGCTTATTGATTATGGTTACACCTAAATATAAACTAAAAACTTGACGAAAACATAATATGGAACAAAATGTAAATAATTCTGTTCTTATTACAGGGTTTTATTGTACAAACAGGCGATCCAACAGGCACGGGGAAAGGAGGGACATCGATCTGGGGAAAGAAATTTGAGGATGAATTTAAGGATGAATTAAAAGTACACTTGTTAATTAAATTTTGAATTTTACTATTTACTTTATCAATAATTATTGCTTAAACAGTGATAAATATAATTTTTTTATTCATCATGGTACATGTTCAGGCAATAGGTTATATTAAATGTTGAAAGTAATGCACTCCGAAGACAAATTGTTGGTGGTATATGCTCAAATAAACAGAATGAAACACACTAATTATTTGCATATTTGATTTTTAGTTTTTTCTTAGCACTGTAATTTTGGGAAAGCAGCTATATCAAACTTGATTTTTCCTTAGTTTTGAAGGTACTAATATTTGTTTTAGAGGATATATACTATTCAACTTTTGATCTTCACTAATGGAATTATTTTCAACTCTTATATATTACAACCAATTCAAGTCCACTCTCTTTGTACTCATGTATATTAAAGCTTGTTACAGATCTAATATAAATGTTTATGGTTAACAGCACAATGCAAGAGGTATGATCAGTATGGCAAACAATGGACCAAACACTAACGGCAGTCAGTTTTTCTTTACATATGCAGAACAACCACATCTAGATCTTAAATATACTTTATTTGGAAGGTAAGGATATATAAAAAATTATCTATTTTAACAAAAGTTGCATTGCAAGAGATCGTCTCAAATATTGTCAACTACAAAAATAGTCACCTTGCAATATTTTAATTCTAGCTTAAATCCACAATGCAAGATATATCTTCAAGACTGTATTGTATCTAACTTTTAAATAATAAAAGAGAGACAGATGAATTTTACTGTTGAATCATTAAAATTGATACAACATGAATATAAATTGCAGCCTAGTCTAAGATTTAAAAAAAGTAAAAGAAAGTATTTACATAAATTTCCAACAAAAACACAGCTTAATTAAGTTTCTTTGTTTTTCATAATTTTAAAATTAAAATTAACAACAGGTGAGATAATTAAGATTAATGTACACATCATAATTATAATAAGTATAATATATAATGGAACATAATAATTTGGTATTAATTTTTTTTCAGAGTCATTGATGGTTTTGAAGCACTTGATGATTTAGAAAAGTTGCCAGTCAATCCTAAAACATTCAAACCACTTACAGAGAAGAGAATAACATCAATTACAATACATGCAAATCCTCTAGCTGGATAGTATTATGTGTCTATATAATAAAATTAATTATTTAAAAAATATTACTGCTTTTATTTGTAACTATTTTATAGTATTTTAATATGATCACAGGGCCTTTATTGAGTTTTATTATAAGAAACAAACAATTTAATGTAAATTAAATATTATTCTGTACACATTTTATAGTCCTCTGTAATTTCAAATAGACTATTCATAGTTTGAACTACATGTTTTATATTAAATATTACATGCTCTATATTAAATATTACAAGTGAAATACAAGTTCTCATGCACACTACACAATTTCTCAACTTGCAACTTTATTTTTCTCTAACATTTGTGCTTCATAGATGAAAAACGAAGTTATAATATTATCAAATTCTACTATTATTAATATAAATGCTTAAATGGTAGTGTTTTTGAAGATACAAGATAAAATTGAAGGATGCTTGAAATATATGCAAAGGATCAAGTGTCTTTAAAACTTAAGAGTTGTATATTTAAGTGAATATGTATGTTTTTTAAAACAAAGATTTAAGTACACAAAGATTTAATTATTGTAGCACAAAGTTGTAAATGTATCATGTATTTTACAGTTACGAGGGCCAATGTCGGGTTCTAATTGATAAAATGTTTTTATCATAGAAAGGGGACTATCAGAAAGTTGTTTTGGTAACATTTCAAGTTTCTAAGTCATAAAAATTTTCATCCAAAGAAAATTGGGGTTCGTTTTCCTTTTTAATCTCATTATCTGGTATTTTACCATCAAAGTTATCTGTAAAATGTGATTTTATATGCGCCACCAGATCAGGCTTCTTTTCAAATGTCGCACCACATTCTATACAAGGCATATTGACAACCAGACATTCATGGCTTTGCTCATGTTTGTCAAGCTTATCTTTTTTGTTAAATTTTTTATCACATTGGTTGCAACTGAAGGGCTTCATTCCTGAATGCAAAGTCACATGTCTGTCTAATTCTCGTTTGCGAGGGAATTTTTTAAAACATATTTTACATTGGAAAACCCTGGAGCCAATATGAGCTACAGAAACATGGGTTTTATAAGCATCCAAAGATGAGAATCTCTTAGGACACTGATGACATTTAATATTCTTAGGCTTATTTTTATTTGGTGAGGATTGTTTTGGTTTAGGTGGGGAGTTCGGGGCTGGCTTCCCTGATGTAGATGGGTTTTTTTGTACTTGATTCATAAAACTACTCTCACCAGCAATGTGGTCTGGGACACGGGGTAAATCATATTCATTTAAATTAGAGTCTGCATTTGTTTGAGGTGAGGTCAAAAGATTATTAAAGGGATTAACACTGACAACCATGTCATGGGAGTCTTGTTCACTGCCTAGTTCCTTCCGATCAGGGCTTGAAGGACCATGTCTAGCTTCATGCTTGATGAGCTTATCCCTTCGAGCAAATGTCAAGGGGCATTTTGGACACACATAGGGTTTCATACCAGAATGAACTAGTACATGTCTTTGCAAATCTCCTTTTGCAACAAAACTACGAGGGCATAGAGGACAAACATGGGGTTTATGACCTGCATGTATTCTTAGATGTTTACTTAAATTAGTATTCCGGGAAAAACTTTTGAAACAATATTGACATTGAAAGGGTCTGACCCCAGTGTGGACAACTGAATGTTTTCTCAAATCTGATCGCCTGCCAAAGCTTTTTTCACATTCAGGACAGTGATAAGGCTTATCCATTCCATGCACTTGTTTGGTGTGTTGTACATATTGACTACGTTCGGCAAAAGCCAAATGACACTCAACACATTTATATGGTAAGTTTGGGTCATGAAAACTTTGTTCATGTTCTCGACATTTCTCTTGAGTAATGAAGGCTTGATCACAGTAACGACACATGAACACATTTTTGAAGAATGATTCCAGCATTGGCTCTCCATCTGGGGTATTAACACGTTCAATTGTCTCTTGATCGTGTTGTTCAACATTTTCTGATTCCTCTGAAGAGTCATAGTCAAGGCTAGGGTCCACTACCATGACAACACTGTCTTCAACAATGTACTCTTCTGGCTTGGGTTTCATTAACTCCTGTACATTATTGTGGTTGTAGGTGCTCAAATCTGATGAATTAGAATTCTCCAACTCGTTAACGCGATTCGTTATCTGCCTCAGTTTGGAGTCACTTTGTAAACACTGCAGTCTGAACTTGGCGCACTTGTCCACTTTGTATAAACACTTGTAGCAAATACGCGTCGGCAGTCCATCATTGGGCTCTATCTGCAAAAAACAAACTGTATGAACATCTTGTACCTATCGCTAGTGTAATTAAGTCGTCGTAATAGGTAAAACCGTACCTGGAGCTCCAAACATTCAGCTATTTTAGAGGTTAGACACATATTTGTATCGTCATCGGGAACTACTCCAAAAATTGAGGCCGCCAGCGAACTCTTGCTCAAACACAAGCGGCACAACGAGTGAAAATTAGCTATAATAAAGGCATCATCCATTTTGATCGCAATACATTTATGTAGCTGCACAGAACCACAACATAAATGACAGTCTGAATTATTTTAGCGCACGCCTTTTGTTTGAAACTAAAATCATCGCAAGAACGCCATGTTAGGTTGAATAAATAACATTCCTCTGAGGCTACGGCCCCGTGTCGCGACTACGCAATCGTTCGATCCGTCTCAACTGGGGCGACGGGCGGCACTCGGCAGGGCTGCGCTACTGGATCGAAGCATCGCGCGTTTTCTCGCTTCTCGCTTATGCTTGTTACCCACAAATTAAATGAATTATCACCATTAGATGTTCCTTACGTCTATAACCATAACCGTTCAAAACAATATTTATTAAGTTCACGGTGCAAAAATTCAAATTTGAATTTAATAACATTGGAAACCCGCGCTACTTTCGCAGAAAACTATAAAATCTGTAGTTAACGCCTCCGAGATTCGCTTTAGCAATACAAAACAGGGCGCTGATTGGTTATTTTTGACGTGTACTGAACAACACGAGAAAATGATTGGTGCAAATGATATCTATGCACCAATCGATTTTGTAAACTGTATTGTTTACAATTTATCATAACTACGGTAACAAGCCAAATTGACAAAAACTAGGAAGAACAAATAAAAAATATCTCTTCTAAAACATTACCATTCAGAACCCAATAAAATATTTGCAATTTTTGTGTCATTTTAGTATAATTTTTTATCATACGTAATTTTCTTTTGACGTAGCACAAAAAAATAGAAACTTATGATATTACCTTCTAAATTCCCTACACTACCCGTTACTATATTACAACGTCTTGTTCGCCATAACCGATGAATCTTGGGAGTTGAAAGTTATTTTGAAGGAGCAACGACATCATCCCAAGTCGTATACTGGCAAATATATTAACATCTTTCTTATATTCCTCGTTTTACATGCAAAGTTGTATTATTAATGCATTAATCTAAAGTAAAGCATACGAAAATAGAGTTCTAAAAATCAAAAGGAAATTTTAGTTTCTATTATCATATATCGTAAACTTCTTTAATCTCTCTTTGGCTATTCCCTGTATGTACGGGTCTTTCAAATTCGACCGTGCATAGTTATTCGAACCTGTAATATACACCTACACAAAACCTAAGGCCTGAATCTGACATCGGATGAAATAAGCCGGTTAGGATTATGAATTTTTTTTTGAACTATCGTATTATTATATAATAAGTTCACTAAATAACTTGTATTCAATAGATCATATTTATTGTACTCAATACATATATAATGGTTTATTTAAATATTTAAGCAATGATAGCCTAGATGTTAAAAATTTAGCCGTTCACTCCGAGGATCCTGGGTTTAATTCCTGCAGCACATCTTTTTCTAGAAAAATACGTTTTCAGATTAAATATCACTGTAGCGTTAAAGGAAAAAAATTGCGAGGAAACGCTAAAGCTCTTCATAATGTACCTCTCCTTCAACCTCTTGTCTCCTTAAACCTACAACTTCGTACATGGCCAGATTGGCAATAGTCTCCTTCTTCTCTCATTCTGAGAATAATCATGTCTCTGACAGTGGAACAATGAAAAAAGTTGATAATATTTAATACTCGATAAGTTTGGTGATGTCAGATATATAATCGGCGGTTCTGAATATAAATATTAAATAATTTTATGGTGACTCTTTAAAAATAATGTAATGTAGGGTCTTATCATCATTTTATTAATTATTATAGTTTCAATGAATGATGTTGAATGTTCATAAAAGAATATTGTCAAATAACCAGTATTAATGAACATAAATAGGGTCAGTTGATATTGATATCTGGCAAATAATAGGTAATCTTGTAATAGGGAATATAATTGACTATCGACTTTGGTTGAAAAAATACGAGTATGTAGAGTTAAAAAAAAACGGTTACAGGAGGTTACTCGTAACATTTCAGTAAACTTTAAATTGTTTAATGTTTGTGAGCAATGCCTGGAAAATTATGACAAGATTTAAAGTTTGTTTTAGATGGCTTTGCAATTAATGACTTTATCAGAGTCCATGCAACGTTGAGCGGCTTCGTGGAACGATAAGCCCAAGCCGCAGCGGAGTAGTCTTGGCTCTCCTCTGACACACGCAATGTACTCCTTACAACTGTCTTTATACCTGTTAAAAATATATCCATGAATTAAATATTATTCATATAGATTGTTACAGATATGATTATAAAACCTTTCTAACTTACCTATAATTGTATATTCGGTGTTGATCCTTACGCATTAGTGGGCATGAAAAGCCTTGGAATACTGTAAAATAGGTTTTAGTTAAATGTTTGTTATAAGTTAAATTCAAGGTTGACTTAAATTTTTTAATGCTTACCGCTGGGATTACAGGTGGGGACATTTTCGGGCCAGTCACAGACCCCAGATATAGAGTTGAAGGCTAGACCATTAGGGCAGGTCATTGAAGTAGCTCGTCCATTGTGACATACGATGTAATTCCCGCAGTCTCCCTTACTCATTGGGAAATTTCCGAATTGACGGGGGCATTGGCCAGACGGCTTAGGTTTCTCTGCAATTGTTTTGTAATGTATAAAATTTCAATACTTATTTCCATTTAACATGTATATTGAAACAGAACTTACGGATGCTTGTCTTGTTCGCACATCTTACTTGCAAAGGGTAAACGCAGGGATATTGCGGCCAGTTAGCTTTTGGATCGTAAAACAGTCCATCAGGGCACAAATGTTTTCTGGCGACATAATTCTGAAAAATTATAAAGTACAATATGAAAAATATGAATAATAATAAAATACGATATGAACCGTGGAAAAGAATATTATAAAGTTCTCTAATTCTTACCCTGCATTGAATGTAACTGTCACATTCATTCGGAAAAGAGTAATAGGCGTTAGATTGCCTGCATTGGTAATCCACAATAGGTTTTGTTTGGATAGGAAGATATGGTCTGGAAGGAGTGAAAGTTGAAATACTTGTCGTTGTAGGCTGTAGAGTTGATTTCACGGGTTTCCGGGTTGGAATTTTGGTCTCAAAGCCGCCATAATTGGGCGTTGGTGATAGTGTTGGACGTCGCATAGGTGCTGGACGTGGTGTAGAATACGTTAATGTAGTAGACAAAGGTTTCGGTTTTGATGTTGAATTAGACATAGGTTTTGCTACCGGCTCTACTCCACCTATATTGTCATTGGGATAGCGGGCAGTAAAATTCGAATCCTCCAAGATTTCATTTTTTTCTGGAATAACGTCTAGTGTATTGTTAAGTTTCGGTCGGTAAGACGTGGTTTCTCTTTCGGTCTCATAAGCCATTTCAGGTTTTTGTTGAAGTCCATTAGTAGTTGAATCAGACTGAGATACATTGCCAGAAGATATTTCTATTTCAGGTTCGTTAGTAGGCTGCAGCTCGGGTTCAGATTCAGTTTGAGGTTTGGGTTGAGGTTCGGGTGCAGTTTCGGGTTGAAATTCAGGTTGAGGTTCGGGTTGAGGTTCGGGTTGAGGTTCGGGTTGAGGTTCGGGTTGAGGTTCGGGTTGGGGTTCGGGTTGAGGTTCGGGTTGAGGTTCGGGTTGAGGTTGGGGTTGAGG
>DWMG01001185.1:0-15918 GCA_018244855.1 Elbella merops
CGCACCGCCGACGCTGCTGCCCGTCGGCGGCCAGGGCATTTAGCCGTACCTATTTAGTCTGTGCTATACCGCAATCAACCGGTCTCCAGAGCCTCGTCTGTTATAGCAGGGTGAACCACGTGCAGGTGAAGTTGGCTTGGGTTGATGAGATGGTGGTTGGAACCCCTTACGCCCCTAGTTTAATAATAAATACAAAAAACAAAATATTTTATTCTGGGTAAAGTGATTTAATTTCTACCATAAAAAGGCGACATGGAAAAAAATGTCATAATATAAAGATGAAACGTAAAACTCTCGACTCCCGACTCATTTTTTATTCATTACGCTAAATAACATTATGCGTCATGTCATTTCATTAGTATATTTACATACAGAATGACAATATGTTCTGCGGGTTAAATGAGAATTGTATGTGAGGGTAAGCACGGTTTGTTGGACTGTTTTATATAGAAATGTATATAATTCATTTATTTATCTACCTACAATATATTTATCTACAAAATAGATATATAAAAGTTTATTTGTTATTTTATGTGGCGGCTTAACTTCCGTGTGTTTTTCGGGATAGCCCGACTAGTTTAAGCCCTATACGAGGTCCTTCAACATGTCCCGTCGATTGCAGCGAGGTCCGGCGGATACTGATGTATAATCATGTGTATAAATACTCATGAGATATTTAATAATAACATAGTTATTAATATTATTACACATAGTGCCGAAACTGTTAGCATTTCCTTGCAATTCTTTATATACATTGATCCTGGCAAATTGATGGGCTACCTATAATGGTAAGCATCACGTAAATCAAATAAAAGCAATTAAGTAAATGGACATACGCTACACCAAAGTAGTGACCAATGGGTTGACGGACCTCTTTTTTATTACGTAAACATAATATCACACCTGTGATCCCCGGAGAAGTAGACAGAGGAGTATACTACACTAACACGTTTCATCAGTCTCTTTTATATCATTTATTTTATTTTAGAAATGACATATTTTCATAAAAAATGTTTGTTGAATAGCCTACATGGAGGTATATCTATTTTTAATAAAAAAATACATAGTAATAAAAAAATACATAGTAATAAAAAATACATAGTAATAAAAATTACATAGTAATAAAAAATACATAGTAATAAAAAAATACATAGTAAAAATCCAATACCATTTTAATTGCGAAAATCTCGCTTTGTCAGTCGCAGTATGATATTTTTTTTCCAATATTGTTATTAAAGGTAGAAGTGATTAGATTCTCCAATTTAAATTTCATTTAGTAGATTCATCTCTGTATTACGTTAAATTATTATTTTAAAAATGAGGTTTTTTATGCACTTTTAGACATAATTTATTAATTGCGTCCTAGTAAATAAAAACAAGATACCACATCGCCTCTCATAGTACCAGGATAGCAGAAATGTGAAGAGCTAAATGTCACACTAACATTCAGAGATACCGCAAGACTCTCCAAATTGTCGTGATAGCTTTGAACTTTACATTTTTTTTTAACCCATTGGAATTCCACTGCTGGTATACGGGTCTCCTCTCATATTGAGAGGGTTAAGGGCATAGTCTGCCACGCTGGCCAAGTGCGGGTTGGCAGACTTCATACACCTTAGAAAATAATATTTCTTTCAATTAGTTAGCGATAACACATTAATCAAATATTTCTAAAATATTCAGGAAATCACAAAGGCGCTAGTTAGTGATTACAATACTGGGTGCTACTAAAGAAAGCAAAATGTAATGCCGCACAAGTAAAGTCTGGCCCCGCAATAGAAAATATTTTATGTTAGAGTTACTGGTCTCTGCTTTTGCTTTTGTCGGAAAAAAGGTTTTATACAAGTTTTGTAAAGGTATAAAGGTAAATAAACTTGACGACATGCCTTTAGCATATTCGCATTCACAATAGTTGGGGATGAATTGTGATTTGAAAGATTGACTGAAATGCTTCATTTACATAATATTCTGCGGTCCCTTGGACCAGCCGAAGGCTTAGATGGTTCTGGAGTGATTGAATTTGCAAAAGTTGCGTAGATGGACTGTAGAGGATTTTATCTCTAAAGACGAGTCTTTACGACGCCAAGATGTCAGTACTTAATCGGAAAAGATATTAAATTGCTCTGATGGAGCACAAACCATTTTCTCGTCCATTTTTCTGTTGTTAGGTATAAACGTAATTTTTATGATATTATAAATATTAGCTTACGTTGTAAATATCGAGTTTTGTCAAAAAAATCTTTACAAATTACACGCTCAGAAATAAATAAATATTCTTGTATACCAATGCTAACATTTGGGAACCTTTGTATATTTCAAATATCGTGCAATAGGTATCTACTACCGAGAGCTCAAGTTCAAGTATTTTTCGAACTCTCATATCTTACGATCTTAAAAGCTGGCTGGCTATTCAGAAAATCGTCAACCGTCGTACATGTATAAGTCTCACGTGAGAAAGATTTGCCGCCACAAATTTCTACTTTGAAGCAATTTCACTACAACTATTTTCGTTATGGCCTGAAGGGTGTGGTAGCTGAGCAACATGTCTGATAGAGGCGAATATCTTAGTTTTCAATAGCAGTAATTCGTCTGTGACCATCTTTGAATAGGACAAGTGCTAATTCTAATTTTTACTTCGTAGTATTTTTACTTCGTTTGTTCAAGATTATGTTCGCAGATGTCTATTAAACGTAACGATGTTTTTTGAATACTGCCAATTCATCAACTATTACATCCATTTAAAAAAACCTTTACTGTTTTAAAGAAAATTTCTAAGGTTTTGGAAAATGTCTGTGTTAATTAGATCAGTTTATAGACGGATAACATTATTCTTGCCCAGATTTCCCGGGCTATTCCCGTAGAACTATTTTCTGTTACCGATTTCCAGTTCAGTAATGGATTAATCAAACAAAAGCTTAGTAGGTATTGCTCTTCAATACGGTTTCCGGTGGGATTGAGTAGTCGTTCAGCTGTACAGTTCTGATTATAGTTTATAACTAGTCCGTTTCTCAATTTGCGGTCTAAATAAACAGATGAGGTCGGTCAGTAACCGTCGTACTAAAATTTGCGGTCAGAATCAGGGTCAAACAAGGCCATTGTTCAACGTGAATTGATTTTTGAATAATTGAATGGTGCGGTGGAGTAATTAACAAGGATTTCATTTTTATTGGATTTTGACAACATGCACAATTATGTACGTATGTTATGTGTGGTCCCCGGTTGTGTGCGCCCCGGGGGCACTTCCCGATCAGGCAATTTTAATAATGAAGATTTCAGCATTCCTCTTCATTTTGACAGAGAGATTTATGTTAATTTTGTTATTAAGTTGCATCTATTATTTTGATTATCCATTGGTTCTGTGTCTTTTATACACATACATTTCGAAGAAACACATCCATTATAATTAATGGTTTGGTATTTAATAATATCGTCATCTTCATCAGCCTATTTCAGTCCACCACTGGACATAGGTCTCCCTCAATGAGAACCATCATACCCTGTCCTCGGCTTGTCGGTTCCAGCCTCTGCCTGCAGCTTTTCGCACATCGTCATCCCACTAGGCCGGAGGGTATCCTACACTAAGATTATAGAGCCGCGGGCTCCACTCCAGAACATTTCCACTCCACTCCACCAGTTGTCAGTTTGTCAATTTAATAAGGTACATAGCGTAAGATATTTATAGATGCTATAAATGTTGGGTGTAATCGATAAGTGGGTAGCAGTATGTATAAATTACTACAAGATGTGGGAAGTGTCGTGGGTGTGACTGATTGGTATTATCATGTAGAGCAAGTATGTCAATTGTCATGAGGTATTAATGGAATATTCCTTTTTGCTACGATCGAGCTTCATATTTGTGATATATGACGTTAGGTATTAAATGATTTTTTGTCATTTTCAAAGTATATAGAAAGGAACGAGAGAAAAAATATTGCCATAAATAAAATACTGCTATTTAGTATGTGGGTTTAAGCTTGCAAAAATAGCTTTGTCGAATATATAGGAATAATGGTGGTACATCCCCGGGTGAACCGGTCATGTTATAATACCCATATAGTTCTCCAAGACTTTTCAGTTAATCGTACGATCGTACGTACGTTCATCGTACGATCTAGTGATCACGGTATAGACTGATTTAACATCATCATCATTAGCTTGCAATATAGAAGGGCATTCTATACTATGCTTAAAATACTGGGGCTTTGCAAACATGGTGTAAAGTTGTATTCTACTAATTAGGTCGAATTTAGTACTATTATTCTTAACTATTATTATTTAAGCTTGTATTTGAAGTAGTTAGAGAGTCGTGGCCGTCCTTCAAGGTTCGGTAACCACGCACGTTTCAACCGTATACGTGTTTTGTGAGCTTAATTCTGAGGTGAGCCCCTGTGACATGGGGCTCTTCAATAACGTTGCAGAGATCTTATAAAAGCCGTCAGCGTATTTGCGACAGTGACTATTTACCTTCTGGATTTATCTTATATGTGTTGATGTGTGTGTTCTTATATGTGAAGGGACGTCTGTTAGGCGGTTTAAGCGATGAAGCTACAAAACTTCAAATGTAAAATAAATTATGCATCTTCTTTTCATTGAAATGAGTTTCCAAGTTATCTTCTAAGTTATAACTAACTTCAAAGTCAGCCGTCAGTATTACATATGTGTGTGTCAAGATCTTTGGCAAAAAAAAAACAGTTAAGCAGTAATATTTTTGCCAGTACACTCTTCTATGTGACGAAATCATATTTCTTTTTGCAATCCACGTGTTTTTTGCTAAGCATTTTGCCTATTATGAGTAATAACGAACAATATTAGTACGACGTTCTAAATTTTTCTTTAATTTCATGGTACGTTAGGCACTATAATAATAGTAGGTATGATATCAAGGTATAACTTATACTGCGAAATCTGGTCCTAAAATAGGTAGGGCCTGTACATGATAACCAGACTGCGAAAAAGCGTTACTGCCATACACAGAACAATAATTCGTGCTTACCGCACCTTAGATTAAAATGTACCGTACATTACCCTACCTTACATACCGTATATTACCTTAGATTAGAAATGTATCTTCAATTCCCAGTTTAGTAATCAGGGTCTCTAACCACCCGATTGAAGAATAAGTAATTGTCGTAACGTCCCACTAATACATTCAAATTTTAAACGTATATCGTACTATTAAATATCTCATGAGTGTACACATGATTGTAAGTGACAGTCTCCGCCGAGACTGAGTGCAATAGGCTGGAGCTGATGTTGATATTGATGATCATGATGAAGGACCTTCTATGGGTCCGAACCTAATTACGCCATCCCGAAAAACGCGAGTTAAATCGGTACAAACATAATGTATATAATCATGTGTATATTTTATCCTCATATAGATGAAGCCGATATGAAATAGGTGAATTATATGCTAATACACGTGTTAGCAGGTCGACGTAATGGGCAAATGTCAAAAATGAGGCGAAGTATATTACCTGAGTGATCGTAGGGTGTGTCAATCAGATATGTCATGTGTTACGGGAGATTTTCTATATCATGACAATAATCAGGCGCATTATATCAAAATGAAATGATAAATGAACGAATATTGCACGAAATAAATGAGTGAATCTTTCGATGTTTTCAGTGTTCAATCTATGGTGGATTAAAATGTATGGTCCTTCAGCTTAACTGGTTAATACATGATTTCATTTATATGTATATGTAAAGATTTCTAGCTATATATTTCAATACATATATCGATTACACCTAGTTTATAACATTTCAATCGATTTAAATTTAGAGGTTGAATAATAATAACTGACCCTAGTGCAAAATTTTTACTGTCCTTTAATAAAAAAGATAAGTTAAGGATTTCTCCCCGCGAATCCAATTTCTAATTATTTCGTATAAAGCTTAGTAATGTTATTCTGAATTGCAAACATTTAATCTGTTATTTTTTTTATTTTATTAATTCAATGATTACCGTTCGTTCGTTACCTATAACTTTAATGTCAAAAAACACCTGAATGACGCACATCCGTACGTAACCACGCACTGCTCACTTTTTACGATTAACGAGTTTACTTTTGTAACTGGTCTACCTTGTATGTTAAACTGACACAAATTAAATTATTACACTCAGTAAACTTTAAGCTCTGGCGACCGGCTGATTGCGGTATAATGCAGCCTAAATAAGCACAGCTAAATTCCCTGGCCGTCGACGGGCAGCAGTGTCGGCGGTGCGAAAAGCTGTGCCCTGTGTGTGTGCTGTGCGATTTCCAACCCGCATGCCCAGCGTGGAGATTACGGGCATAAACTCCCTTTATGTATAAGTATGCAGTAACATAACCTGCATACTTCAGAGTTCACAAAAAAGAATTCTAAGGTGGCCAGCGTGGCAGACTATGGCCTTAACCCTCTCAATATGAGAGGAGACCCATATCCCAACAGTGAAATTATAATTGGTCGATTATTTTTTTTTTTTTTACTATTTCGACTGATATAAAGTTGGCTACCAAATTTTTAAATTTGACATACGAGTATATACATACATACCTAACAGGAAGAAATTAAAATCTACGTTAATATAAAAAACGAAAGATTAGAATTAGAAATTGCGTAATATTTTCATCCAGATCCAGACACTTTCATAAGCTTCATAGGGGCAACAATAATTAAACGTGGAATTATGAAAGTCAAGATTGAATAGATAGTTTTCAGGCAAGCGTGCTATATCCTACGCGATATGTCGCTTTCTATCACGTGAGATTGCAGGCGAACGTGATAATAATAATAATCCGTCCCAAGGATTAAATAATACTTTTATTATTATTATTTGCGGTGTTTATACAAGAACTATTAAGCAAAAGTATCATTAATCGTTGTCGACATAAATGAATCCTTTCCCAATAATTACGGATGTGTATAATACAAAAACCGTTCATTATGTGCTAGTAACCAATGACGTTTGACGATTCTCGTGAAGCCACCGTTAGTTAATTGAAGAACACTCGTCCGTTAGTTCAGTTCGAGAACTGTCCAAATCATGGTCAGCCTTCAAGGCGTTGAATATGTGTCGAATAATTCAGTTGGTTATTGGAAATTTGCAGAGCAGATAGTGTTCATCTTCTTATGTTAACCATAATATTTATTGTGCCTATTAGGTATATCATAAATTACTTAGTTACTTAATATGAATATACATGTTATGTACATATGACATGATTCTATGTAATATAAGTACTGTGGAAATTAATCGAATGTAAACATACAGACTAGATTACATTTATGTCTAAGTTTGTCAATAAAATACATCGTTCGGCTTCAGCCTAGATCATATTAATCTATAGTAGTCTGGCTGAATGCGACTTATGGACGGTATTAGAGAGCTTCGATTATTAATAGTCGTAATAACTATGTAACTTCGTTGAATATTCCGGTAGGGTCTTATTCCAATAATTATTTTCCGAAATGAAAATTTATCAAAAAAGAAATGAATGAGAAATTGTAATTTTATATCTATTCTATACATATGTAAAATAATAGTCAATATATAATACATTGTATTCATATGTGGATAAAATTTATCAATACCTATAGATGTAGCCTCTACATTCTCTGTATTGAAAAGCTGGTCACTTGTATGAGTTCTATTGTTACGCTTTGGAAACAATACCGCTGTCATATCACCTGACATGTCCATACTAGTATAAGATGTTGTTATCGAGACGAAGGTTACGTAAATCTCGAAACTTGAGTAATCACAACAATGCTGGTGATTTAATATTATCTCCCCGGTACAATGGATGGGCTTTTTGAACATAGTAATAATAATATCATGTCTTGTCGCTGCCCTAGTTTAGCATATTGTTTTTATGGTCTTGTCAGTCACATAATGTGTCACAATGCTGGTACGTATAGACACTGACAAGGCATCTGCGCCAACCAAAACATGAAAAATAAAAGTATGTCGATTGATGTTTCCAAGCGTATTTTTTACATGTAAATTTACTGCACATGCTGATGCCGTTGATCGTTGTAGTTAAAAAATTATAAATTGCACTTTATACGGTAAATTTTATGTATATCAGTAACAAATTTTGTCAAAACCCTAAAAGTTCTAGTTTTTGATGAATTCTCGTTAGGCCCATTTTTTAACATCCTGTTGCAAAGAAACAATTGCCTACATGTGCTTGGTTTTAAATGCTGAATGTATATAATTAAGTCGGCATAGTTTCACGCTAAAACATTTCCATTAGTTTCACGCGATGAACGATGAGAGGACGAGAAAAAGAGACAAAAGTATTAAAATCAATTTTTTAACGACAATAACTCGTGCAAAACTCAGAAAATACTTTTAAAAATCGCATATAATTAGATTTTATCATCATTGCTCTCATTGTGGCATATTTATCTATCGATTGAAGTTAATCTTGATAAAATTAAATCCATTAGGCGTTTGGATTCCCTTCGGCAGTTGATTACGTCAGGATCTGTTCGGAAATGAGCTATCAGTCTTTGATATCACTCCATTGAAAAAAGGTAATCTTCGGGTTCTCGAGGCAGTTTTAAATTACTTTCCCATCAGATATGTACTTGAATTTCCCCTCGTCACCAGTCGTCACTTGATTAAGTACTTGTGCATTTAAATGGATATTAGCTATTTTTAACCGAGCATTTTATTCTAATGGACGTCTTGGGAGAAAACATTCCAGTCTGTGTATCTCATTCTTTCAAATAATTCATTACTCTGTAATTAGAATGTTTAAAAGATACCAATGGAATTGTACTGGAATGATTGGTATCCGAAAACCTTTTTGGGTCTTTCCTTTATGAAAATTCATAATGGAATTGTTACATTTGGATATTATATTAGTTAAAGCATTTTCTGTACATATTTCAGTGATTGATTCTTGACGTATTAATGGGTGAGTTGAATCTTTCATTACATATTGTATACATTTAAAAGTATTAATCCTTATCTTTATTGCGAACAAATTTTAACATTTTAATAGTACCTACCTATTACATTAATTAGCAAAATTTAACCCTTTTTTATCGATCATCAAAAACCCATTACAGCTATTAAAGGAACAAAAAAGTTAAAACAGTTTTAATTAACCAATTAAAAATTGGAAGTGAGGAAGTCATCAGCAAGTCAAAATTATTATTGATCAAGAAGTAAGGGTTATTAAGTTCTATTAAGAATTGAGTTCCCAAGAAAAAATATAAAACAATTTTGTTATACAATACCCAATATTCGTATATCGTGAATTCCATATTTCGTTTTAAACTTCTACCAAACAAATTTTCCGCTAACCATGTTACAATCATTCATAGAAAACGATTAGAAAGAAAAACTTTTATTCATTTAAACCAGGTTCAAATTCCATATTCAAATTCAAGTTTAAAAAATAAATATGCAATACGATCCTATTATACAGAATTAATTGATTTATAATTATTAATATAATTGAACATATTTAATGTCAGTGATTGCAAATCAGTTCATGCGGCCCAATAAAGATTATTCGTTGTTCTAACAGAGATCCGTGAATAGCACGCGCGGGAACCGCTAAGAATAACATTCTTATTATACGTGACTTGTCTTCCGCGATGTTCGATTTCGTTTATTTTTAACACGTGAGTCAGTGGCTTTACATAAAGTGCAACGCACTTGCAGTTAATTTAAACTCATCCGATGTCGCTCTTCCGGACCCAATTTGTACATCGCTTATTAGTGTACGCAAATAATTAATTTAAGGGTACATTAATACGATTCCTCGTATATTATAGTAACATAAGGCTGAGAATATCGTTACAGATTTTACGAAAAAAAAGAAAACATTCATCAGTACCCAATATTGTACGTGCTAGGGTCATTAATTTACTGTAATTATACATTTTATAATGTCCAGCAGTGGACTGAGATGGGCTGAGGATGATGATGATGATACTATTAAAAAGTTTCAAGTTATTTGTTGTTATATGTGATACATATTATATAATTAATTCAAATTCAGAATTATGTCAGGTACGTATGTAAAGTCGTCAGGCCGGGAATGTGTGATACTTACGTACATTCAACGAGTTATTTTTTTATCAATTATTCTTTATAAATATTTTTGTTTGCAATACTGACAATTGTCTTACCAATATTTGGACTATAAATACAGATATTTGTTTTGCGCATATCTTGTTTTAACTGTCGTTTACTAAAGAAGAGTGTTAAGGAACTTGTACTATTTGATTGAAAGTTTATACACTTGAATTTTTAGGTGAAAAGGGAGTAGCAGAAGAGCAGGCAGTTAAGCACTGTCGCTAGCAGTCGTGGACATCTGCGACCGACCTCGAACGGAACTCTAGGAATAGGACTATTAATATCAGTTAGTCCAGTTACTGTACTATTCGTTTAACAAATTATGCTCGTGTTCATTTTCTGTGCTCATAATGTCGCACTTAAATATTTGATTTATAAATCCTTATATCTGGTTTAAGTGTCGGTGTTTATTTACTTATGTGCACGGAGCACCATAATTATTATTTAATTTGGATCATACGTCAAGACTTTTACGACTGTTGCTGAATATTTCTCGTCTCATTAAATATGTATCAACTTATGGTAAAGTCGGGACTTCCATTTAAAACTCAGTTAAATGAGTTAAGTATCAAGACAATACCGAATAGTAGATGCAAGATAAAACCGGTGAAAAGTTGAACAATGCTCAACTTAATAATTTGCTGCTCCCAGATGTAATTAACGCAGATTCTCCTGCTAAAAGGATTGTTACGGCAGAAACTTTATGAGGAATATATTCAGCCTTTAGCAATGATATTATGCGCTTAATTGGTGTCGGTCTTCTTTTTATACAGAGTTTGCAAATATCATCAGAGTATGCAAATATCACAAATAGTTTAAGGAATTGGACAACATTGTAAGCCAAAGGCCGAAAAGAATGTTATATAAGCATATAAATATTTTAAGTGACTGTATTTAACATCAAAGTACTGATAACATGAGTGTTAAATGTAAAGCTTTTGTGAACTCGTGAAGTTCGTGGGTAAGTACTTTGTATTTAGGTCTCAGTTTCGAGCTTTTGGGCTCGAATTTTGACATTCATCTCTACCTTACAAAACTTCGTTCAGTGTTGAAATTTTATTTAAATATCACTTTGTTAGGTTGCAATATAGATGATTTTGTTACAAATGCGGTACCTATATACGTATATATGAAATAATCTGCGACAGAATATAGGTACAACGGTTTTCTAAGTCTAAGTCTTTCATGTAAAGTACTGCTCGTAGCATAGCATGTTTCGTATTTCTCGAACTACCATAAATGGTTTAGTTTTTGATGAGTCAGTTAACGCACGAGTTAAATATTCTTGGAAGCCTAAGATCGAGAGCTACATAATTAATTTCGTCAGTTGAAGTATTGAATTATGAGTGGCTTAAGTTTCAGCTTTGTTTGATCGACAGATTCTCAGGGGTGGAAGAATTAAAGGTGACTTACGTAACATAACATCATGCCCCTGTTTTCGTCAAAAGTAGGCAGAGGAGTGAAGTAACTTAAGTTTCACCAATTATGTTATAAGACCCATATAATAGGACGTGAGCCCATAGCCGTACATCGAGTATAAATTCAGGCACAATGCTACTACTGGGAATTTTAAGTTAAAAACAGCTAATAATACTTACTTAGTAACCCAGGAATTAAATCCAGAACTCTACGCTCAGCAGTTGTTCTTGCAACCATTAGACCAACCAGGCGACCAAAATAATTCGTGGAAATGTTTCTTTGTGCACTTTTTGCTTGAGAAAACAGATCGGAGGAGGAAAGCGCGCACTGATCCTCGAGTTTTTGTTACGATAAGAAAACAAAAAAATTTCATTACATTCAACTTAATTTAAGGATTTAACATGTCAGCAATAATTCTAGTCGAAGAAATGCTTTAATTACTTTTCTTCTAATCAACGTTTTGTTCGTGTGAAGTTATTCGTGTTCAATCGTCGGGTTGATTATTTTTATAAAGGTTAAAGACATAAAAAGTAAATCACTTTGTTTTTAATAAAACGTTAATTTTGAAAGTTCATTGCAGTGGAAATTTCTGTCCATTGTCAGATAACGAATATTGAAATTCTCATTTAGATTAGTTACAGTTGAGTAAACTATTTAAATACTAAACTAAGACGCTTAATTACTTATTGTGAACTGCAGTAAATTTATTGTGCATACATAACGTAACATCATGCTTGCAATCCCTTAAGGGGTAGGCAGAAGAATGTAGTACACTCCCACGTTTCACCAGTTATGTTTATGTCTCACTTTGGAATAAGGACTTAGGAATGTATTCTGCACATATAATATTTGTTTATAATGACATAACCATAATAACGCATTGGGGCTATGCCGTAAAATGTTTTTTCCATAGGAATTTTACTACGACTTTAACATACGAGTATCCATGGCTGAATATTTTTACTATATGAACAATATGATAAAGGTCTACCGTTCTGGTCGCATCAAAGAAAAACCTTTGAGCATGTTTCAGTTGAATCGTCTAAGTTCTATTTCTTAGATACTTGGCCCTTATCTAAACCAAAATTATTGCGATATCTTCATTTAATATAAAGTTACTAAAGTTTTAACAAACATAGACACACGATCGCTTGCTCTCCCTAGCGAAAATACATTGGTAATACATATAATGAGCGACACGGACGAAATCGTTTATAACAGAAAGTTGAAAATAAATATCGTCTAGTCTCGATATTCAAGTTTTATAGAATAAATACTCGTATTAAAGAAGAAAATTAAGACGGCCATAATATGAGTAAATGAGTATCATAAACATTAACGATGAAGATATACGATCTAATAATGCATTGAAGTGTGTCGTATTATCATATTGGCATGAGATTAGACGATTAATAGATTCTATGGCAATATACTGCGATGTATTATGGGATTAATTAACAGCATTAATATTAAAGCGGTATTATGAGTGATTCTTGGGTAGGTATGTAGCGGGTGAAGAATAGTAAGGATGTTATTCAGCTCATGAAAGATTTAAAAATAAGCGCATAGATTTTGAATGTGTTGCCATCAGCAACAATTTTCAACTAACAACAATGGCTTACATCAAGCAGTTATTTATTATTATCAAGAGGTTTTTCGATCTTGTTAGTAGGTGGGCTTATATATTCACATATTTAAGTGTCTCTCGCTATAATATCATACATGAGGTCGGCTGTGGGACGTCGGTAACCGACACTATGTTTACAGTGAGAACATTGAATGTAACTGAATGTTTATTAATACAAATGTTTGTATATACATTATCTATATATATGTATGTAGTTCCTAGGTCACCTGCACCTTATCTATATTATTACTGTTATGGACAAATATTCCATCCATATGAACACAGCGTAATATTTATTAGAATGATGTATACGCCTTTGTTGGTCATATACATATGTTAATCTTCATTATGACTTACATTGAATTGTTTTGTGTGTAATGCTGTTGGTATCTGCAAATATGCTTGAGAAACAATTTCTTTTACATTGAGAGTACCTAATTTTGTTGATTTTTTTAAGGGCTTAGCCGTTTTCGTTAACTGAACACTTTTCGAAGCGGTGTTATTTCCAAAAAATGCTAGTCTGAAATACTGAAGATAAATGTTAATTAAATACTAGGTAAATTAAGTGACAGGGTGGAAATTTATAGAGTTATGAACAATTAAGGTACATTTGTTGTGAAGACTTCAAGGTCACGCGAGCTACGAATTAGCCCCGACTGACATTAGGGCTAGAGATTTCAAAGTTTCGCAGATATCCATCTGCGTCGTGTGCTACTGACAATTTACTACTATGTTAGTCTCTTGGTTTACTTGGGAATCAAACCCAGGACCTTCCGATCGGCAGTCGCATTTGCAACCAACACGACCAACGAGGCAGTATCTTTGTACATAATGTGAATCTTTTTTATATTAGGTAAATAAACAATCAATTTACGGAAATGCAAGCTACCGGAGACGTGATCTTGATTATAACCGATGCTGTAATTATTCCTCTGAATGCGTATTAAATTATAATACGCACATATAATTAATAATCTTCGTTTCTTGCATCTCCACTGAAACCTTCGGAAACCTGAGTGAATTCTTTCTAAACGTGATTCAATTTCATACTAAATATTAGTAATATTAGAACGGCATAAATTTAATGATACTGTCTCGCCTCACAGTTGTAATGGCCGTGAAGATTTAATTAACAAAATTTACATTTAATTTGCACAGAATTTCATACAACCCATTTTAACGTTTCACAATTACATTATTCATCGTGTCATGTACCAAGATTTTCGGTGACGGTCCTAATTATTGAAATTTGCATGAATCTCGTAATAATTTCAGCTCGAGCTCGGCGTAATTTGGAGACTATGATGAAGATGATAAAAGCGTAGTTAACAGCGTCAAACATAAAATTATTATATCACCAGGTGATAACTAACTCGTAATTCGTCGCTGAAGTATGTATTTTCCTTCCCACTCAATTATGTGAAGATGAAAGACGTATAAAACAAACAATGCCGAGTCTCTAACAAGGTTTAGTATAAAGTTAAGTAAGAAAAGGTCGAGAGAAATTTCCGCGAATTAATACAAGAGTCTCTGAGAAAGTTTACGTTGAACTTTAAACTAGAAGTGCCTAACAAGAGTGAGGAGAATTTGAAAGGTCAAAAATCATCGAAAATATGGATCTTTAGTGTATAGACCTCGCTCGTTAACGTTCATCCACTGACAAATAGAGATCGTATTTTTGATGATTACTTTCGTACATCTTGCATCCTCTATTGCCACCATTAACTTTAACACTGATGACTACGTATAGTAGCTGTAATAAAACTTAATGTTCGTTTTACTGTAAAGCGCTTAGGTTGTAGCAGATACGTTAATTGCTTTCTCTACGCACTCACATACTTACAAAGTTACTCACCAACTTTCAGACGGGAGCACATCCAAGGTGAAATTTTATTGTGTGTTACGTTTCCCGTTGATTGGATTTTTCTAATTTAGGATTTCTAGGACTAGGACTAGTGACTTGGAGTCTGGACCTGTGCCCGGTGTATGGAAATAGGCTCACAAACTATTCCCATGGGACGTAAACGTAACTGATGAATCGTCGAAGTATACTGTACTCTTCTGCCTACCTCTTCGGGGATTACAGGCATGGTGTTACGTTTTACGTTATAATTTTAATAATAAATTTATATTCAAAACGAAGGTAGATGCGAATAACATGGTGTAGAGTGAATTTGTAGTCTAATTTATCGTTGTGTTGTTGTTCATTGATCAATTTTTTTGTATAAGGTGGAATTATTTAATTAAGTTGACTCAAGTATATTAATATTAAAACATGTTCTGTTATCAATTTTTATTCATTCTACAATGACTTTTAAAATGAAAAAGAACAGTGAAATTTCATGATTATGTATCTTATACTTCAAAAATGAATAAATGGAATTTTTGTGAGATTGCAGACCGTCGCTCGTTTAGAATACTTGAAGACTGAATGTTGTGAATTTTAAAATTTCAAACAAGACCCGAGTTAATTGATGCAGAATTATTTTCATGTTCCATTCAAGAATTAAATTAAAAATGGTTCATTACGTTTAAAATAAAAGAATAAATAGTCAGTAGTACCAAATTACAAACAGCATAACAAATTACGATCGATAAAAATAAACCAACTTTTTTCTAAGATCGATCAACGATTATGGTCGTAATATCCTCGTATTTTAAGATTTTATTATGACCGATTGCGATTTTAAAAGGACGTCGAACACGTCCTAATGTAACTTCATGCCTGTAATCCCCGAAGAGGTAGGCAGAGGAATGCAGAACACTCCCACGTTTCACCGGTTACGTT
>DWMG01001186.1:0-15912 GCA_018244855.1 Elbella merops
TTCAATTGTTTCATAGCTGAAATCTTATTCGTAGTCTGATCGCGCTGAGCCCGTCTCCGGGCGGCTTCATAAAATAATTTTACGGGCGTAATAAAACTAAATACTACCTCGCAACGTAATACGACTATTGCATATGGTCGCGTAGCTGTATTACAAGGATTTTGAAAAGGATTTTACACATTAATATAAAGGTATAATATATTTCTTTACAGAAGTGAAAATATGTATGTTTAGAAATAACAGCTAGCAATCAAAAAGTTTCTACGAAATCACTTAAAACACTTCAGGTCTGGTTCAGACGTTACTTTCAGATAGACACGTTTAGGACTAATTAAAAATACATTATAAAACTTATTATATATTAAATGACTGAAGATTTAGGAATGATTGAACTCTGAAAGGCAATTCTATACTCGTTCAATAACTGTCACCATTCATCTTCATTGTCACCAATGTTTTTAATATAACTCTGTTAGACACGGGTCTCCTTTTAGAAAGAAAAGGGCCTTTGAGACTATGAACTCCCACGTTGGCTAAGTTCCTAAGGTTGGGCAACTTGACCTGAGTTAAAGCACATTGTAGTCAAATTAAGACTATTCGGTTTCTTATTAATGTTTTCATTCACTTTTATAAGTTACATTTAATAGTAAAATTAATAATCGTATATGGAATACTGATAATATAAAAAAAACAATTCATAACAGGGCGTCATATATTGTAGATGCTATGGGTGCCCACATTCTCAAACCCACATAATTCAGATACCTGGCCCGACCGGAAATTGAATCCGGGTCCTTGCGCGCACACCGAGGTGCCCATTGATACAACGTTCTCACCAAGAATGTGGTAAAAGGGTCGCTATAAATACTGACATATTTCAACTTTACCATATCTCTATGCATATTCTTAAGTGAATAAAAATATAGCATATATCAATTTAGTTATTACTTATATGTATTTCCCCATAAAATAGTGGCATAAATTGTTTTGCAACCGTTGATTTTTCATTTGTTTAAAGTCTACTCGCCGAAACTCTGTCACCATATCATTCGATATTCAAGATCTAATGTCTATCGCAAAAGCCTAATATCACAATGGCGTCGATCATTGGCAAACAATCTCGAAAAGATTACAACTTCTACATAAACCAAATACCGATACCAACGAAATTTGGATATTGCATTCTTTGTGTTTGTCACATCACATTCAATTGATACCCGACTATTTGCTAAATCGGTTTATAGCAAATAATAATAATGATTTTAAATATAAGAGGTATACGGCACACGGCGTTACTTTTCAACCCTATAAGGGATCTGAGGTGATGGTATAATAATACTAAGTTCAGAAGTCCGTTCGTCGTGTGGACCAGCGTTGCCCTATGTCGAATAAAGCGCAAACCGCATCAAGAGGATTAAGATCAGAGGAACATACGTATTACACTGAACTAAAATGTATCAAGCTTATTAACTGTACACAGCGACCTCGGAACATATTATGCAAAAAGGAGATGCATTTAATCGTCAGATATAGTATTAGTTGTGATAAACAACAGTAGGAATGAAGTCTGTATCAGTTATTACAGTTGTCATTTTTGTTCCAAAAAGCATTATGTACTTAGCAATAAATGATAACAGGACGGCCGGAGTTAATACTGACTGTATGCACAGTTTACAGTAATTTTGTTTTAGTCGTAATGTTACCATTATAGAAACTTTAAATGAACTAATATTATATAATACGTAAATATATGTATTTATACATATATAATTGGTTCGATATTATATAACTATTAATCTAATTTTTTTTAGACTATGGCCTTAACCCTCTCAATATGAGAGGAGATCCATATTCCAACAGTGGAATTATAATGGGTCGATTATTATATTTTATTTTTTATAATCTAAATAATGTTTTCGTTGTTGACTACTCCTTTGATAGCATCAGAAAGGTGCTTTTCTGATATCGACCCGCGATATTGGATAATGAACAGTTCACGTAGGTGACTTACAGTACGTACGTGTATTAACTACACTACATAACTAACTGTATTAAACCGTTTAAAATATACACAAATAACAACATGAAGTGATAACGGGGTAGGTACAATAGATACTGTTATGGTAAAAGCTTTGTCTGCTGAACAACTGCCTGAACATAAACTGCCTGATAGATATAGAGAAACAAGATAAAGGCAGATAAATCTGTTAGTGCTAGGCTAGCCTTCGTTACAGATATACGAATACCATCAAGAGCATCGCAGTAATCTATTTCTACCGCTAAATATCGCCTCTTGCATTATTCGTTTCGGGATTGAAGAGTTGATTATATTTGATGAGGGAAAGTAATTAAATAACTTACTAATAAAAATCATGAAAGCAACAGCAAAAATATCTTAAAATCCATGTAGATAATCAATACGAGTACCTATATTTGATGTACAACTGCCCTAAAGAATCGTAATATAAACACTTACCTTCCCAAAATCACCGTCTATAACGTCCTACACAGTCTAAACAGAGGCAGGAGTCGTAAAAGGCCCCATTCAGCATGATAAACGGCGGGCTCTGGCGGCCATAACGCCACCGACAATAGGCGGCGCCTGATTAGAGGCCGAAAAATCGAATAATTTGACATAAACTTTCCATGCCTCATTGTTCGATCGAGTCCCCAGTAAAGTTTTACAACCACTGGCGATATAGAATATTGACATGTATTGATACCAAAGCTGTGTTCAAGATTGTAATAACGACATTATTTTAGTATAAAAATAATATTACAATAACCACTGTCAAATTGTTTAAAATTATTGTTAAGAACTCAGAGATCAGCTTTCTATCGCTTTCCAAAGATAATTTTATCCAACATGAGTTATTAATCAAGAATAAATATTTTTAGTTATACAAAAACTGGACGTCCAAAACGAAGGATTATTTTGAATACCCAACGAAATGAATACTAAACATAATATGGAAAATATTCTATACAGAACTGGACATGTTTTTAAAAAGACGTTTTATAATTTATATTTAGCGAAAACATTGATCGATTTATTATTGATTTACGATTTATAAATATGTACTTTTTAAAATTAGAATCTCAATGACGTTCGAATTCTAAATCTAATAAATTAAGATCGAATTTAAACCGGTACCTACCGGAAAACTAACTAATCATTGTAACAAATAAGTACAGAAATGGTAGCATGAATACAGCTACGCTTTACCTGTATAGCATACCTAATATTCGTAAGGAGTCGAGCAATCAGAGCGACCGGTAGTAAATTTCCCTGAAAGACGACACCAAAAAGACGCGAAGACTTTTCCACTTCGCTGAAGTTCAGAGCAAGTAGACTGGGTTTATGCATTTGTTGGGCATAAAATAAGATCACAAGTGTGGTTTCACAGTACGTAATGAAATCGAAGGACGAGCTCTGCAACATTTCTTAGGTCAGTCTTAAATCTACCAATGAACTAACGTGGATTGAAGAAAATCCGCTATACGCACAGTTACTACAATTAGACAACTGATAACCAAAGCATAACCAAATGATACAGCGAAGTATGTGTTCCAGCCCCCAATTCAAAGGGTTAACACAATATAATAGGGATAACACGTTCGCAAGTAACGAAATCAACATGAACAGGCTTTTTCCAATGATATAACTTCACACGACTTCGACGTAAATATTTTCTAGCAAATAGATTGATTAAAAAAGTTTTTTTTTACTGCCGATAGCATAAAATTTATTTATTGTCCAAGTTACTGTTTCTACTTTTTATATTATATGTTCCAAGTTATACTTCGCAGGAGATTAGCTATCACTACGCTTGGAGTGATTTTTATGTTACACCGGAAAATAGAGGACAATCGCTGACAAAACTCCTAATGACATTCTTGATGCAGACAAAAAATCTTTAGTATCGTACTTAAATTATTATCATGCTCATTGATGGGATTATGTCCAGTTATGGGAGGATATAATTAATATCTGATGATAATAATTACGTATCATGTGTTTGTATATAAAAGGAATTTAAACGCTTATACTTCGCAGGTACGTCAAAGGAATTTGATAGTCCGTCTGTCAGTTAGTTGTTTCAAATAAAAAAATAATACAAACAGTAAATGGGCTAACGCATGTTAAGTAAATAACTTTAATACTTTGTTCTAAATAGTGCTTTATTAATAAAATCATGTTTTATTGCAAACATACGTTCACAAACAAATAGGTACATGTCCAATTATTATTGCTAACCTTATTGTGTACAGCTTTTAATTTTCCTGGTGTCATAAGTTATAATAAAACGTGTAAATAAAAAGTTAAATAAAAATAAAAAGTATTTGACATTCAGTTTTAGAAAACAACAATCCAAAAATAACAAACGAATAAAGCTTTAATTTCCCTGACATCAGTAATTACGATCACATAAGTTAAAAATAAAAAATCTCTAACATTTAAGAACCTTAGAAAACAATTCGAAAACAATAGACGAATAAACCATTCGAAATTTCAGTGTGTCAGGAACACAAAAAGGTCAACATTTGTGTTATCGACTGTACAAGCGCTTTTTCTACTAGATAGAGTCAGAATAATCAACGTGACCGCGACTTGTATGGCGCATTAGTTTTTACATCGGCTTCGGAGTTCATAACATTTTTTATGTTTACTTTTCGCCATATCCTCCTTTTTACGATTGTACCGGCATCACGACCAATGTACTGAGTAAATGATGGTTATAGTTAGCAACTTGCTACACTGTTAATAAAATAAATTTACCAGAAAATTAGAAGAAGTTCAGTTTGCTTGTTTTGTTGCCTGTACAACGAGAAATGTTAGTTAAAACAGAATAATTCTATATTGTTCTTGTACACTGATGAAGTGCGAAGATTGTTGTATAAATTATTGTTTTTGTTCCATTATGTAATTTATTATTATTGCAGGTAGTTATTAAAGTAGAGAAGGCACTTTAGATAGCTACGTCTAAATAAGTATTATTGTTAGGACGTAATATAGCCTATTTCCAAAAGTCCACAAACTTTCCTAAAAGACTATGAGGAGCTACATAGACTTTAGACGGTAAAGATCTCATATAATTTGATAACCCGAAAGTAAAATCCCACATACCTGTGTAGATAGGTGAAAGATAACTGGATGAAAACCCCGATGTAATCAATATTGTTTTTTAAAGTTCATCATCATCATCAAAGTCACTGTTTTATATTTACATGCGTATATCCTTGTTTGCTACGAATATTCGTAGCACCATAATAAAAATCTCGCAGGTGCCTTAGCACTTTAGCGTAGAGTACTCGTAGCGCCTGCACAATACTGAGTTAATAACGGATTGACGACCCTAACAAACTTTTATTCCATTCAGATATATCATCATCTTCATCATAGTCGTACTTATCAACCCCTTTTTATCGTTCTAAGCACGAATCCCCATTCATAATGGAAATCTACCACCTTGATCAAGTGCATGTTGGTAAACTTTACCGGCCTTAGACAACATTATGGAAAAGTCGAACCACTGAAGTGAGGGGCTCAAACTGAAAGGTGTCCAACAAAACACGTCTACAATCAACTTCGCTAAGCACTGGACATGAAAGTCAGTCGGTAGTATAATTAAAAAATATAGTAATACACTCCCAACTATTTAACAACAATGTGACGGTTGCTCGGGTCACCGGTCACAGTATCTGCATCCGAGTTTTTGGCTCAGTGGGTAGTGTGATTGTCTTCCGCTCGAACGGTTCGGGATTCGATTTCCGCTCCACAAAAACGCTTTGCGCAGATGACAGGTATGTGGCGTGTTTCGGAACGCTGTATCTCAATGTGTGGTTCAAATCATTGAAAGGTATATTTCAGATTTTTTTTTTATTTTTTATTGTTAACAGTCGTGCTGTTTAATTAGATTTATTTTATTCAATACCATTTACTAATTAGGTGTTAGATACTCTATATAATTTATTACCTATCTTAATGCAAGATTATACTTAGTAAAACTAGGATTTTCTCACTTAAGACTTATTTTAGTATTAACTGTGAACAAATGAAAATGGAAAAAATAAGGAAGTGTGTGAAACAACTTTACAAATAATGCATTAAGATTGTCAAAAAGCCCGTATAAAAAATTATCATGTTCATTTATTAGCAATGAATGACCTAGAGATTTAGATTTTGGCCTCCCAGTCCGAGGATTCACAGTTCGATATCTGGCATGCACATATGACCTATACAAGGCAATATGCGGTCTCAATATTAAACAGCTTTAAAACAATTCTGAGAAGATTTGTAGTCATACAGTATTGTGTAAATATCAAAGTGATTTTTTATATAACAAGTGCAAGTCAGCTGAAGGTGACGAGAGGTCAAATAATCACATGACTTTAAGCAGTGTACGAATACTAGTTTCGTAATCCATAAAAACGGAAAGTTACACATGGGTGATTTAAGGAGTCTATAACGTGCTTTCAACTCTACACAATTGTAAGAATAGAATCATGTAAATTCACACACAAATTTCTATTATGAGACACATCTGTAAGGCTTCGATCACACTTGTATTACCTACAAAAACCTTACAACAGTACTATAGATTAACAATATTATAGCAAGCAACAAAGGCTCTCAATAAATACGTGTATTAAAATTAATATGATATATGAAACTATAATATTGGATAAATAAAACAAAACTAATCATTCGTATAAAGTCCGAACCTACTTCTGGTAATAGAAAAACTAGTAATACTTTCAATACACGGAGTATGAATTTGAACTTGGTGTAAGGCAATTGTTTCAACCCCTATTCCAGGGTAGAACGTCAGCATAGCTGGTGACACGTGCTAGGGCACTACACCACTCTCCCCCTCTCAAAATTCTTCCCCTCTGCCCCTTTTCTAAAAATACTTGAAGCTTTATTCAATATTAACTCTCTCGGCATGATGCGTGTGAACAGATATTCTTTCAAAATTTTAAACAATAACAGACCAAAATGACGCTATGATTCCTGACTAAAATGATCGGATATCTCAATTGCTTAGACGCGTTAATATCCCTTTGTTACCCGATGTAAAATATGTTCAGATGCGGTGGTTATCACTGAGAGCCTTCACACATTATTCGATACGATACTGTTATATTTAACGGTTTCCCCGATACACGTTTGTTTACGTTGTAACATGTAAGGTATAGCTGTAAAAGACATTATGAATGTTATTTCTCATAACACTTTCTTCACTTGCCTACACATGATAATTGCAACACAGTGAAAGTACACATATTGCGATACATTTGTAGTTTTCACGTTGCATAAAATACCATTTGTGATTTACCATTTTCTTAAATTTGATGAAAGTCAGATATAACTGTTTTGTAGTGCTTATTGCAGCGAAACTACAGATATACCAAATTTCCATTTTTTTTGTGGATTTGCATAAAACCGATAGAAGTCACATGGCTGGCATTGTTTGTTAAAACATAACATGAGCACAATTTTAAATAACCATCACCTTAAAAAGTGAATCGTAATTGATGATTCTCTACTATTACCAAAGTGTAGCTATTTCAATTCCAATAATTGCTTTTAAGGAAAATTTTCATTTTTAAAATGTTAATTTCTGTATACATACGCCTTTACCATTCTTATTACGTACAGTCGCGCTCGCTCAGTATCATTTCCCTCCACGTGGAGCTCACAAAGATCTCCCTGCACTATTTTAAAAGGAATGGACTGTATACCAACATTTCGCGCAGATATAACGAAGCTTTATATACATATATGATATGGACATCCATAGAACGTGCAACGGAATTTCCAACCATACATTCAAAATGGCGACGCTAACCAGAAAAACAAAACCACCTACAAAACACTTTACAACTTCAACGAAAACCTGTATAGAACGCGAAGACCTACTTCAACACAAAATAATATACACACACTACCGTATGTATGTAAGCATATATACAAACATATATTATACGAGTAATAAACGTTTGTTTTAAAAGTATAAGGCATATATATAACTTAACTATACAGCTCAAAATAATTGTCATTTAAATAAAAATTTCAGAAACAAACATCATATAAACCTGCTTTCCAATTAATTATCGGCAAAGCTTTCCCAAACAGATAGTCGATAATTACGCGCAATTAAGATAGCTTTATAAGGCTTAATTGCCACTTAACCTACCGATAATTGTTATAACACCGTTTCGTAAATGTTATATTGTGTGGCTATCACATTCAACTGGGAGCAGGGATAACCCTGCGGCTGACTGCAGCGTTCTTCACAACTCTACATGATTATTTATGATGATAAAGTGCCGCGTTTTTAATTCCTGTTTTAAATAAATTTAAGGACATGTTAATGATAGCGCCGGTGCCTTAAGTGTATGTGTCATAACAGAATCAAACAACAATATCAAAATAAATAAAAAGCTAACGCTCTTTCTATACTAAACAATTTTGTCGACATTCTAGAAGCTTCGATCTTCTTTCTATGTATATACAAATGTTAGATTTCACTGAAACTTAAACCTTTGGAGAAAATTGAAAAATGTTTTTTAGTTATTAATGAAATAGTTTTAAAGTTGAAAGCGAACTTTAATTAAAATAAAAACTCCTCTAGCCCTGAATTAATAAGTATCCGCCATCACTTTTTTATAATAAAAAATAATCATAGAATTTTGCGTTGATTAAAATCAAGAGTTCCAGTACAATGAAAATTATACCATACGACCGTCAATTAGTAATCCAAGCCAAACTACCTCTTCTACATCTTCTTTCACATTCTTCTATATTACTAACCGAAGAGGAATAGAAGAGTCTAGAAGTATCACAGCTACTCAAGTAATATAAATAAAATAGTATGACAATGAGACCTAGCTTTTCTTAAAAAGGTGTAATACTCACAAAGCATTGATCCTTTTAACTATTCTCATAAAGTAAAATAAAGTTTAAACTTTACGTGCTAAGCTGCTGATGTTACACTTCAGCGCCTACAGAAAACATTTGTTCAAAGTTAGCGCTTCAACTAGCAAAAAGAAGACCTCGACAATCTAAAACTTATAAAAGGCGAAGATTCTTGGCGATTTCTTTACAACTTTTAATCGAACAGTAATTATTAGTTAAGACGCAAACATTCCAGAATATTTTCCAGCGGAGTATCCAGAAATACGAGTTTTAAGAAAATTTTATTTAAACCACGTCCACATACAATTAAATAATGGTAAATTCGTAGTATATAACACTAACTGCAAACTTAGCATATATATGTATATACTAACAATCCTATTGATTTAGTGATGTTACTAATGGTATTATTAGCGTTAAATTATTAATCATTAAATGACCCTTACTATTATTGAAGATTGGTTCCAGATACACAAGGGCTATTTTTACAACACCAACATGTACAGCGATATTGCTCCCTAAAGGTAAGGCTACCTTAGATAACAGGATCCATGGCTTCTATAAACTTTTTCGATGGACTGATATTCATACAAGATCATGCGACCTGCTTCCATATTTTCGTATTATGCCCACCTGTTTCATCATGCTAGTCTAATTCTATAATCTGATTCAATCATCAATTTATCGGTATCAAGACATTACGAAAACGCCTTTGATTCTTACCATTTGGTTATACGCGAATCGAGTGCTTTCATTTTAGTTTGCAATTAGCAAATTAATTGACGGTAAAACCAGCCCTCCACGTTTACTGCTGCAGTAACTACTAACTACGAAATGTGTATATTACGTGGTACTGACCGCAAAACAGACGTGCGCTCTTATCTTAGTGCACTAAGAACTTATTTTGAATGATAAATGTCAATATCGACGGCAACTGCAAATTTGCTTAAGTTGTCCAAATCCAGCTTATATTTGCGGCGCTTAAAATGTATTTTAACCTTTATGCAGTTGTAACAAGGTTGGGGAGTATAACAAGAAAGTAGATGAATTTGTAAGAATTGTTTATAGCCCAGTTAGATGAGCACCGTGGCTCAATGTTCAGGGGTAGTTTGAGTAGTTCTTACGCGCATGTGTAGTTTTATTACCCAAAGTCAATTATTGTATGTCTTCTAATTTTTTTACATGGCTCCCTCTAGTTTTATGGTTCGTTACTTGTTTGTGGCCAGCCCATCAATTAAGGGTGGTTTTATGCACCAATTTATGCATGTTTATAGATGTACACATGTATTTCACATGGAGGTTACACTTAAATTGGTCAGGAACTTCACCAGAGGCAATCATTATCAGTATAGCAGATGTATATAGAATAGTATGTTATAATATTAATTGCGGTAAAGAAACTAAACGAAAAAAGAGAAATCCACGAAAATCTTTTAAAGACATCTTTAGAATTGTGAAAATGAAAATCTTTTGAAAACGTAAAGCCGGCTTAATGTATGAAGTTTAGAAAGTTTTGATAAAATAAATCTAAAAATTCCATCTTCGTACCTCATAAATTCTTACCTACGTCACCAAACCAGCCTTGTGGAGCATTTAAACTGATCTCAGAGTCCCCAGACAGACTTGTTGAATCAACACGGCTTTTTGACGATAGACCGTATAAATGACAGTAGCACCGGCGCTGGTGTCCGATAGACATGTCTAGAAATTGAAACTTAGCACTAGATTTCTTCGCGATGTTATAAATAATATATTAATGACAGTAAACTAATGTAACATCAAGCCTGTGATCCCCAAAAAAGTAAGCAGAGGAGTACAGTACACTCGCAGGGTTCAACAGTTATTGGTAAGTTTCCGTCCCTCCATTAATAACGTAAACTCCTATTTCAAAAGGAGGTGAGCCTATTATCTTATACCAGGCACACAGCCAGACTCTGAGACACTCCTAGGATTTACCATATGTCTCAAAATGAATTTGATTTTTTTACCTTATATCATTTAATTTCAATCAAAACACAATAAACCATTATTATTATCATTGAGAACAATGACGTATATCGAAAACTTTGCAGAACAGGAAGATAAATTTACGCCAAAAATCGCTAGTCACAAAATTGTTAAAACGAGAAAAGTTATTCAGTACTACTGGCTAACTACATAGTGTGCTTTCAAAAACTTTTAACGAAGTCACATATTTGAACTCCGTAGAATTTGCTCGAACACATCCCACTTATCCCTAAGCCCGCCCCTGCTAAATATTCAAGTGGCAGCCCTGCAGGTTGGGCAGCTTAGCGCGGTAACCCTACGCGGCTGAGCTGAATTCGGAAACAAACGTTCCATATATCATGGTATATTTTTACATACAGTTTTAGGCCTCACGAGAAAGTACATAAAACTGTTATGAATCGAACAAATTCAAATCTACGGAAATTGGGACTGATCCATGAACCCAATAATCCGCACATAGTTACGGGAAAAGCACATCCCGATACAAACGTTGTTATTGAAGTTGATGAAGACCAAAGAGCATAATGACATTAAGAAAATGTATTAATCTTTTTTATTTTTATTTTTGATTTCAATTATTTTAAATAGTCATTTGAATAGTGGTACTTGAATCGTTTCTATGTGCGCATCAAAAATTAATTCTTCTCCTATAATTCATGAAAAGATTTAGTGACGTTCACTAAGGTTCTGGTCAGACTGGATGCTTATAGAATTAGACTTTAAAAGGTGTTAGATGCTCACTGTATCCCAAAAACTATTAGGTCGTCAACCAAAGACTTAATTGTGCTGATAATAACTGTTAGCTACCGCTAATGGCTTAAGTAACAACTGGATAAAAATAATGTGCTATTCTGCATCTACGAGTACCTGCTATTATTTATAATGCGAATGCGTTTTGTGATATACCAGCAAAATAGCAGCATCTATATTTTCTCAGTAAATTTTCTTTAGAAAGCGCCAACGATCCCATCAATAACTAAATGCGACAATATTGACAACATTAGCGCATTATTAGTCAATATTTCATAAGAATTTGTATAAATTGTTACATCATGTACTGGCTTAACTCACGTATGATTTTTCAGAACAACCCGATTAGTTTCAGACGTGAGAGCCTTCTTTATAAGCTCCCGCGCGATCGCAGGTCGCGGCGAAAACTTCCCGAAGTAATCGGACTGTCTCAAAATACGCCAGTGACTTAATTATGCCGATACATTCTATAACTATAAACAATAGGTAAAATCTATAGGCGACGATGGCCACTTACCATGAGGTGGGCCACCTGCCTGTTTGCCTTGCTTCTTAAATATAAAAAATAAGTCGTGTGCATGTGCAGTGACCCCATCGTCTCGTATGGCACTTGCTCCAGCGATCGGAAGTTCTTTGAGTCTAGTCTCTAGACCGAAGCGGGTCTTACCACTTTCAAGCTCGTTAGTATACTCTTTATTTATTTTTGGCTGTCTATATGCTTTAACTTAAGAAGGTAAAGCATGGTAGATACATATCGAAATATAAAAATCTTGAGTCATTTTTGTTATTTTGCGTACAGTAGGTATATAGCTTACTATTATATCAAAACTGCCATACATGTATGAACGTGTAAATATGAATATAACTTATAATAGTATATTTTACAAATCGGAGTATGTTTCTGTTGTAAGTTACAATATAGATACATAAAGCAATCGTCATCGGTTGTGTGTGTTTCAACATAATTACCGATGATAATAAAATTCTGTCACATCTGAAAATGTTCATGTTAGATCTCAGAATATTAACGCCGGATCTCAAAAGACAAGTTCAATTCAAAATTAGATCTAAATACAATAATGACGTCCAACGTCCTATTTCATACATATATTATTTTCAGTCTTTTTGCGCTAATTTATAGCATAGGAATCTCCTCGCATAATGAAATGAACTATACTCGTTCTACCACCCTAGTCAAGTTGCGATTGATAGAGTTATCATACACATTATTAATTCAAATATTCCTTGACTGGTGGTGTTACATAAAGCATACGAATTTGTTGTAAAAACAGTACCATAGTAATTTGTTACGATCTTATTTATTTTTATAAACATAACAAAAACATTAACAAATTTACAGGGACGTCTCGCTTGCTTATCGTCCCAATAACTCGTTAAAGTTATGACATAATAAATTGTCGATAACTTTATGACACATTTATCGTGTCGAATTCAATTCTGCACACGCTTGCACTTCGCTCACCAGTGTTAAGCGCTAACCTGTTTATTTTTAACCTGTTATATTTGGCGTGGGTTTCGAAAAATGGGAACTGCTTTGAGACGTCTCGAGAGCTTTCTTTATGATATGGAAATGCAAAACAAACGTGAAAACGTTTAATGGTGCCAGCCAGCATCATGTACCTATGCTACCTGCACTTAAATATTAGGTTAGAAGAAATTTAAATAAAATATTTACATTAAGTTTAATAAAACCTGTTAAATATCTATACTTAAAACAGGCCTCAAAATAATTAACTTCGAAAATTGTTACTTGTGTTAATTGTTTAAAGATGTGTGTTAAAGATTTGTATAGTGTGAAATATATACATAGATTTATAGATAGGTATATCTTTCTTGCTACGGCTCTTTCGATGCAATCCCTTATCCCACGCCAAAAATCGAGTCTATCCATCGTTTATGAGGTGGGTTGAAACAGAAAGGGTCCAAACTACTTAGACCTTTTAGCGTAAAGGGTTTTAGCTCATTATGGCCGAACGGAGCCCACTTTGGACGTTATTGTGGGAGTATCCCGATTTTTCATTCTATTCAGGTTTCAATGTGTAAGAGCGTGGGTAGCTAGTGTTATCGTAGTAATAGCTCTATAAGCTTCCTTCCTCTCGTTATTGCAGGAATTTCAATAGATTTGACATGCATGCAACCACTTGTGATTGTAAAGCGAAAAATGATTGCTTTTTAGTATTCCACGGAATGAAATAGATGCGTTACAGAGAAATCAGGACTTGAAATAACGGCCGATTCATTCATTCGACTGCTCCGTTGGTCTTGTGGTTGGTGAATGTGACTGCTGAAAAATCAAATCCACGAACCCCAGAACAAATATTCGTGTGAACACAAGTGTTTATACTGTGAAATTAAAACATTATAGCTGTTTATAAAAGTATTGGGTCTCGTATAAAATTATAATATCATGGTATGACAATGCATGCTTTTATCGTTTCACTGTCGGGCACGGGTCTACTTTCAGAATAAAAAGCGTTAAGACTGAGTCTCCTACGATAGATAAATGCGAGTTGGCACAGTTAATCTTAACCTTAGAAAACATTATGGAAAACAACTCTAATGCACACAAGTTTTCTCAAAAGCGTTTCTTTTACCTTTACAGCAAGCGATATTTAATCTTTGAACGCACAGAAATACATAAAAAAGGCAAGATTTCAACATAAGAGGCTCCAGTTCGAGATTAAACTATAAACAGCCAGGCCGCCGTTATTACGGCAATAAGTACCATTACCCATTCGATTACTACCGCACATTAAACACTATACTATTGAGCCGACACCGCATGCAATTCATACCTAAGGAGATTCAAAGGTATAATCTATATCGAGCGCAAAGAAATTCGCTTAATCACTCAGCCAAAACACCCAGATCACTTCCATTCCATTTCGCTTCGTTCGTGAAATATAGCAAGCCATTCGTTAACTCGCAGGTTGCTTCATAGCCATCTGAAAGCAGAAACGGTTGACACTGCTATCCGCCTAATTAGTGCTAAGTGTTACGCTGTGTCCGTACTACCAAGCCTGAACTACCGCGAGCGAATGGCGATTAATATGAACTGAACGAATGGAAAACAGGCAGCGTACAAGAAGAACGTTAGCAGGTAAAGACAGAAATACTTGGCACTCGGTGCTCTCTATGTGCACCGTGGACGTGGACATGGGGTAATTATATAATAATAATAATTAACGAATGAATAAATAACTGAATGAAGGGACACTGAATGAGTTAATTAATGAAAAAATATACACTACATATGTCAATGAATGTTTAATAGTTAGTCCCGCATGCGCTCCTCACCAATTTACCTAGTTGTTGTGAAGCCTGGAGTTGTTGTTGCAACTTCCTTGTATGTTTCTTACATAGCTTGTATAGCCAGAGTAAAATGTACCTTTGCCAGAGTATTGTCTGTTATGCCGCAGATCGCAGCAAGGGTAGATAGGGGTGGCTTGGGCTCCAAAGGTGGAGCTAGGATTTCATTACACCCCTTATTTTTAGCGTAGGCTTTTTGGGAAGCCATGCTCTGAGATCTACAAATTTTCCGCCTAAGTTTTCAAAAATTAAATGCGTCGATACGGGATGGGTGTTGCATTATTTATCTGAAATATTTTCAACATTTGTGTATATTCAATGATAACAACTATTTATTTTTATTTTTTGTGTCTTTCAATATATAAGAGGGCATTCTACAGAACCTTGCTTCTTACTTCGTTATTGCGCTAATTATGAACTATTGTCCCATCTTGGTATTTTTATACAGTCGTCCACGCAGGTTGGCCCGTAGCCGAAGGTACGTGGAACGCGCTACACTTTAGCGAACCTCGTGATTATATTTAACCCCATATACATGGTACAACTCGCTGTGAATATGTCGCCGAGAGTGAAACGGTTACGAAGTCACGACGAGGTTTTCTTTACAGCCTCTCGCTATTCAATTCCTCAGTAACCACGGCGCTCGCTAATTAGGGGCTTGTTGAGCAAATTTTCGTTGACACTCAAAGCAATATATTCGACTCGTTACAAGTCAAAGTTTTTGATGTCCAGTGAAAATTGTAAACGTAACGTTTCTGAAATACATTTAACGGCTCGTGTTTGGTAATGGTTTACGTAATTTGTATACAGCCTCAGTTATTTTCTTGTTGACTATGTTATATTTTATTGTTTACTAATTCTGCGACCGAAGCAATCTTAAGAGAAAATTATAAATTATTCCT
>DWMG01001187.1:0-15911 GCA_018244855.1 Elbella merops
ATTTTTTGCAAATTTGTATATGTAATGCTTGTTTGCGTGCCTGTGTGTGTATGTACCAGCATGTCTGCGTGCGTGTGTGTGTGTGTGTTTGTGTGCGTGTGCGTGTGTGTGTGCGTGTGTGTTAGTGTGTGTGCGTGTGTGTGTGTGCACGAGTGTGTGTGTGTTTGTGTGTGTGCGTGTGTAAGTATGAGTATAAATATTTTACGCTTGAAGCAGTGTCTCAATCTCCTGATAAGTAAGTGGTTGTAAATATCTTATTAATTCTTTTTTACATTCATAGTATGTCATTTTGTAGATAGAAATTTTCTTGTTGATTTTATTATACGTCTGGGCTGCTCGTCTATTGTACTGAATGTTAGCAAATGAAGTTTTTACTGGGGGAACTTGTGCAACAATGTCTTTTCTTCTTTTTGTTAAAATATTTGAATCTATAGTTATATCTTTATGTTTCCTAAGTATAATTTGCAAAATATATAGCTTCCTTACAGATAGTAAGTTGCTTATTTGGTAAAGACGCTCCGTAGAATATTTTCTTTTTTTAAAATACATGGTTTTTATTAGTCCACGTTGCGCACGCTCTAGTTGTATGAGTTTAGTTTTTACTGCGCCCCCCCAAATGGTGATGCAATACATTAAGACTGATTGCACCAATGCGATGTAAATATCATTTAGGAGCTTATTTTGGCACTTGGGGTCTGTAGTATTCCTGGGTACGACATGCCTCAACGTACGAAAAATCCAATTTAATTTTGCAATTCTGATGCTGACATGCTCAATATGGGGATGCCATGATAGCCTTTGATCTACCACGACGCCCAAATATTTTATATGTGTAACTTTATTTATAGTCGAACAGGTGCAGTTATTTTTTGTGTGACAGTTATGTACTCTAATGTGGAAGTCTTCAGGCGGTTGTGTATGGTTAGAGATGCTGAAACAGATATATTTAGTTTTAAGTGTATTTAGTGTTAGGAGATAATTATTTAACCAGTTAGCTATCTGATTCATTCCTAATTCAGCTGATTCTTTAATCTCCTGCCATGTGGTTCCAGTAAATGTGATCGCCGTGTCATCAGCATAGGAAATTATTTGTGTATTTTTGATTTTTAGATTGCACAGATCGTTGATGTACACTAAAAATAGTGTAGGCCCCAGCACACTTCCCTGTGGCACACCATATGATATATCCATGTCATCACTAGTATATTGACTGAGTTTTACACGTTGTTTTCTGTTTGAGAGGTAGTCTATAAAGAGATCAAGCGGAGTATCCCGTATACCAAATCTTTCAAGTTTATATATAAGGTTTGGAATGGACACGGTGTCGAAGGCTTTCATGAGGTCCAAGAAAATTGTGAGGCATTTATGTCCCTTATCCAGTTTATTTATAACTGATGATGTAAGAAAAGTGATTGCATCCTCACAGGATTTACTTTGTCGAAAACCAAATTGATTTGGGGATAGTAGATTGAACTTGTTAAGATAATTTAATATACGCACATTTATTAATTTTTCTAGTATCTTAGACATTGCTGGTAAAATGGATATTGGTCTATAATTACTAATTTCCTCCCTATCCCCTCCCTTGTAAATGGGGGTTATGATGGACTTTTTTAAGTGGTCTGGGAAAATGCCCTTCCTGAAACATATATTAGCAAGGTGCGTTATGATAGGGATTACTTCATTTTTAACATGTTTCAGAAATCTTGCGGTGATATCGTCCCAGCCTGGGGAACTGTCAGATTTAAGACTCATTAAAATACGTTCAACCTCCTTTTCGTCTGTATCTAATAGTACAAAAGAATTTGGCTGCCCCGTTAAAAATCGATGGTTATTGTTTTTATCGGTTGCTTTAATTTTTAGGGCTAGGTTTTTTCCTATATTCACAAAAAAGTCATTAATATAGTTAGCTGATTCTTTTGGTGATTTCTTTAAAATTAGCAGTTCGGTACTATGATCTCGAGCTTTATTACAATAAGTTATTGATTTAATGTTTTTCCACAACATTTTGTTATCTTTTACCGATTTGGCAAGTAATTCTCTCTCATATTGACGTTTAAGTTTTTTCAATAAATTGTTACAATAATTTCTGTAACGGGTATATGTTAATTTAAGCATTACATTTTCTGGATCTCTTCGAGTTTTATTTTGAAGACTATTTCGATTTTTTATGCAGCGCAAAATTCCTGGTGTGATCCAAGGCTTAATAATTCGTTGGCTACTAGAGATTACTTTAGTAGTTTTAGATTTATTTATGCAATTAATTAATATTTGCATAAATTCATTAGTAAGTAAATTGGGATCCTCATATAGTAATAATTTTTTTAAATTTTTCTCTTGTAAATGTTTTAATGCTTTATTATAGTCGACTGTGGTGCTAGTTTTTATTGATTTTATATTATTTTTAACTTCGGACAAGGTCAAGAATGTAGTAAGTATAGTGATCTGTGATAGATGTACATAAAATAGCAATAGTTGCAGAAACTTTTTTTTGATTTATTTTAAGCATGAAGTGATCCAAGCAGTTTTTCTCCCTAGTTGGTAAGTAATGACCGGGAAGTATACCATGTGATGACAACATGTTTAGGTAATTTATACGATTTTTAAAGTCATGAGATAGCTCTGTAGTTTTAGTCTTTATATTAATGTTAATATCACCTGCTATAATAATACTTTTCTGTGAGATCAGTGTGTTTAAGTGAGTGTTAAGTGAGTCTATGAAGCCATCAGTATTTGTGTTAGATGGCGAGCGATATATACATAACATAATATTATTTAGGACATCTATCTGCAAACAAGATGCTTGAGCTAGATGTATTTCTTTAATTTTAGGTTTCAGACTTGATTTAATATAAACTACTACCCCGTCATTTTGATTCATGCGGCATGTGGTTGTATAGGAATTGTAGTTATTAAGTGTTGAGTGGATGATTAATGACTATTATACTGACTAAACAAATGTTACTAAGAGCTCTCTTCCTGCGGCTTTATTACTAATAAAGTTCAAATAATAACAAATGTTAACAGCTAATACTAACCCAAGTAATTTATATTACCGGCCCTATTCGAAGTCGCAGATGTCATTGGCAGGAACGACCACTTGGACTGTTGCCAGGTCATAAACTATTTTCTTGAAATAAAAAAAAAACTGAAAATAAATATATAAGAAATAATTTTAAGTCATAATCATTTGTTTCTCCAAATCTCCAAAGTTTTCACGTTCCACTGTTCATCGCGGCTATATGTACGAACTTAGAAAATACTTACTTGCAATGGGTATATAAGTAAAAATATACATTTCAACGTTTTGTCCTTAATTAACTGCTGAAGCGATCGACTTTTAATTTGGCAATTAGACATAATTATGTAGATTTAATTAAAGAGCATAAGCTCCTTATCCTTTAACGTGTGACCAACGACATACAGACGTGAATGCCGTAAATATTGAAAAGAATCAAACATCTAACTAACCCAGCCTCTCTATAGTCTTCGCATTTGTATATAGTACATATGTATTCATGTACATATTGGCTTCAAATTATCTTCGATGTGTTTTGTTACTATGTATATATACCTAAATATATTATTCTATTTATTGTAATAAACGAAGTAGCGAACCTTATTTCTAATACTTTTTTAATTGTACTGTCATGCAATTAGTTTTAAAAAGTAACATCACGTTGATAATCACCGAACGGGTCGGCAGAGGAGTGCAATACATTCTAAGGCTTCACCAGTTATGTATGTTTTCGTCCCATTATGGAATAGATAGTGGGCATCAGGCACAGATACAGACTCTGAGACGCTGCTAAATATTTGGAATAGAAAATCTAAGTTAGAAAAATCTAATAGTACACGACCAGGAATACCAACCCAGGAGCTTTCGATCAGCAGTCGCTCTTGCAACCACTCGACCAACTAGGCATTTGTTCTAAAATATCATAAGAATAATAAGCAATTCGTCATATTGTTATTCTTATTTTTTTTCACTGCCAATTGAGATGTCGTGGTCAGTGTAGCACGACGTGACCTTTCATTTGCTGGTGAGCAACCCGTGGATTATAAATGTAAGATGAAGGTAATAGTGTGTAATAGTGTAATAGTGTGTAACCTTACCAAAAAAAATTGTTTGGAGAATGTGTATACAGTTTTAGAACACAAAATAGAATACAAGGATTAGCACATTCAAAACGGACCTTATACTCCAGCGCCATCTGGCGGAAAGATATGAAAAACCTCTCAGCATTAGTACTATACTCAGCATGGAATGTGTAAGCTTCTTGTTTACATTATATAAAAAATATGAACCAGACTTATGTATACATTGAACTTTATATATTTGTACAAGTACTACGAATCCATCTCCTTGTTGAGCCGTAAACTTATATTTGTCTATGTGGTGAGGGTGTTAGTTCCATTGAAATGAGCGTTTAGGACAGGCTCCTAAAGATAAATAGGGAACATTAGTGTATTGTACTTGCACAGATACTTTGATTTACCCATATACGAGTAGGTATATACGAGTAGGTATATACGTGTAGGTATATACGTGTAGGGCCTGCGTATATATATCATTCTCTAAGCAATATAAAAACAAACGAAACAAAACTACGGATATTGAAAATATGTTCATGTTACTGTGTCAAGCGCCATTAACTCTAATACTGTTTAAACATTTATTTAACTGATTTCTGATGTTTGAAAAAGGAACCACACGAGCGGACTCAGGTCTCACAAAAATATACTTATAGTAAATATTTAAAATTTCGTATGTAACATTGAGTAGCTATTATTTATTTTTGTATACTTATTTGTAATAAAACACAGGATCAGTGATATACACAAGTTTTATTCAAAAGCATCATAATTTCCAGGAACATATTGGAAGTATTAAGTTAATAATGCAAAGCACATCACACAGCTAGGTGGAGTGACGATATACGCAAAGTGACTGGCAGTGGTTGGATGCGAACAGCTGAAGATCGAGCTCAGTGGTGTGTCATTGGAGAGGCCTATGTTCCAGCAGTGGACGGGAGCAGGCTGATAACGATGATGATGATGATGAAAGCACACAAACTAATTTTATATACACTTAAATAACATACATTAATGTTGTTAAAACTAAATAAATTTTAACAAATATAAGATACCATACATATACATACATAAAGGAGCGTATAATTTCAGTGTATTTTAATCAATAAAGAGGATGTTATATCAAAAATTACAAAACTCAAAATATCTTCACTTTGGTTTAAAAAAAATATTTTGGTGACACCAAATGAAGTACAACAAGTGATCACAAAACACTGAACACAAGTCTTTTATTTATGTGAACATACCTTTGTCAATCATTTTCATTCCCAAGAAAATGTACTAAATTCCCACAGAATTAAAACTGACAGTTGACAGGCTCATCGCAAGTCAGCAATATCGCCGCGTGTGCTGGAGCCGCTGGCGATAACGCCCAAAGTCTGAAGCGTTGAGACCGTGGTCTTGTGACACGAGAAAGTTTATGTTAGAAACTTGTTTTTGGAGACCAAAAGGATGGTAGTTACCTTGCACAGAGACTTAGCCTTATAATTCAGCGAGGTAATGCTGCCAGCGTTTTGGGAACCATGTCTCATAAGGACATTTTAGATGAACTTCTTTATAGAAATAGTTTTTTTATTATTATTGTTTTCAAAATGTCTTATATTAATAAGGATACTATGGCATACGACTTCTGTCACGGTACAATAGCGGGGCAGACTGCTCGCAACATTAACGACGTGTACGGAGCGGACATTACAAACGAACGCACGACACGGTGTCGCTTTGAACGTTCCCTACATGGAACATTTGATCTAAACAATTAACCTCGAGCTCGCCTGTAAAAGTCAACAACGACGAATTAAAGGATATTAAGCTAACGACCCTCAACCTACCGCTAAGCAGCAGCTTTCGATGTTAGCATCAAAACAATATTGATCTATTATGGTGTAGGAGCACTGAATCTCAAATATCTCTAGTTTTAAAGATCTAACGTGCTAATTCTACATTCAGCTCTTTCTTCAAACATGCAGGGTATCGGAGACCTTGCACATTAAAACCAAAAAATTGAATATGTAACGGAGTAAATTATTGACAAGTCCATTGTAGTAACGTGCTGTAGCTCACAGAGTAACGTAAATATTGTGGAACGATTATTGTGGATACAACGATGTCGACAACATACAGCGGTATAGAACGTACAATACAAAAACAGGTAGGACTAAAATGTATAGTTCGTTTTGAAAAATTATTTCGGCATCCTTGGCTTCGGCATTGCGTGCCCGCACTTGTCCTGTTCCCGAATATCTTGAGCAGCCAGGAACGGAGCTGAAAATTAAGACATTTGTTATAAGACAGGGTCTGTTCTGATATAAGACTTGTACGAAAATTGTAACTTTATAATGAGGAATTGATGAATTGCACATTATAAATAATGTATATTAATATTAGGTACTACAGCACGAATATGTAATTATTACCTATAGTATAAAGTTTTTGTGAACCCAACTACTTTGTAGATGGTGAGTAATCTATGTTTTTGAATGTTTTATAATGATTGGTATCATATTGTGGAATTTGGCAACGAAACACAAACGTTTGAAACTCATTGCTCAAATGTATTTGATGCACCAATTTATAACTGGGCACTCAGTCTCAGTAATGTACAACTTGGACTCACGCATTACTAAGTCGGATAGTTCCTATCATTCTTAACTCCAATTATTATACTGAAATTAAAAATTATTTTCCAGTCGATTAGCAATAAAAGCGTGTTTTTTAGTTTTTTTAACTATTATTATTATACTTAAAGCATACACGTTGTAAGTCCTGTAAAAGGGTTATGTTGTGTGTATGGTGACAAAACATTGGAATTAATTTAAAATCAGGAATTCAAAGCGACACGGTTATATTTAAAATAAAGAACACTGAATTAGTTTGGTTCAAATTTTAACGGCGATAGCAATATAGAACATGTTTTTATAATCGATCTCTATAAACATGGACACATGTGGTGGAAAATATGCAATATAATATATTATATTATATTGCGTATTTTGTGCCTCTAGCGCATATTCCATAATGTGTATATCCAAAGCTTCTATAAACGTAACAAGCAATTTACTGCCTCGTTGGTCGAGTTTTTGCAAGCGCGACTGCCGATCTAGAGGTCCTGGGTTCAAATTCCGGGTTGGGTACTATTAGATTTTTATAATTTAAAATATCTAGTAGTGACTCGGAGTGTGGATCTATGCCCGGTGTATAGCAAAAGGCTCACCATATTTCTATAGGACGAAAACGTAACTGGTGAAACGTAGGAGTATACTACACTGCCTACCCCTTCGGGGATTATAGGCGTGATGTTACGTTTTTACGAGCAATCTAAAATGTTCTATTTATTATGAGTATTTGTTTAATTTAAGCATGTTTTATTTAAGTTTTTACGCAATCAAAACACATATATTTCGACAATATGATTACGACAATATGATTACGACATAATATAAGTCGACGCCTGTTAAATTTCCGAAAGGGAAAGCGCAAATTACTATTTATAATATATTGATAACGTCCGTAGATATTTGAATACATGTATATTGATAGGGGATTGATACATTTAACCCGGAGTGGATATTGCACCAACTGAACATCCAAACCGGGGTAAATTGTTTTGATACTGAGCTGTGCTCGGTAAAACGCATCATTTATACCCACGTCCCCAGCAATCTGACCTCGTTGTATCATTGTTAATAGAGTGGATCAATAGAAAGATTACCGTCCAGCGTTACTTTATCCAACGAGAGAATTACGCAGTAATTGAGCAATAAAGCGTAACAGTATGCCGTGCGATGTTTGTTTCACAATTGGTGGTGGAAAGTGTGCCTTTACAAGTAAGTTACTGTTAAAATGTTGCTTTTTAGTCCCAGTTATCGGTCGTGTGCTTTCGCTTTATACGTTATTATTAAAGGTTCGCTCTTTAGTTTGACTAGTCGTTTGTGTGACATTCGTATTAATAAATTAGAATTTAATGACAAAGTATGCTAAGTGACTAATTGTTTTGAAAATGGTATTGCTTTATTTTGAACAGGATATTGTATGGGTATTCATGTAATTCTCTAGAGGTTGAAGAAATTTTACATGTTTTAAAAGTACTTTATAACACGAGTATAAAGGGCTGGTTAAATGGGGGTCAAAGGAACTGGTGACAAAGGAGGAGGCAGATTGTCAGATAACAACGTGACGTGGTATAAACTTTAATGAAAATATCACGATTTAAATTGAACTAATCAGTGCCAGTGTCCGTTATTTCCATAATACAGAAGACTACTTACTCGTGTAAAATCGGAGTATAACCGTTGATTTGACGACCGCTTCTGAGGGAGCTTAGCAACTGAAGTGATGGATCTGTTAAAATTAATAAGAAAATGATTTATGTACGCAACGTGCTATTGTTTGACATAATTTCAGTTTACAATTAAAAAGCGAGAAGTTTTTAAGGTATTTTAAGTATTTGTAGTATTTTTAACCGAAATTAAATTGTACGGTTATATAAATGTAACCCTTTTGTTGTTCACTTCTGAACTATAGGGAATGTAATCTTTTGAGTAAGAATAAAGGGCGGAAAAAATATCTCGATAATATTGCAAAGTAGAGGCAATTAATCGCTTCTAATTATAATAACCGAGCATTAAAAAAATGGTTCCGGAGTAAGATACAAATAAGATAGGCAGGCTATTGTACATACAAGTAAATAAAAATCATGGGAACAGGATAGAATAATTATGACATGATGTTCATGAAAAAGGCGCTGTTTCAAATTAGTCACGTTTAAGCAAGTGCGAAAGGCTTAAGCGAAAGCTACTTTTGAAATTGCTATAGCGTATTTCATTGCCGACATAATATATGAAACATATGTCAGTGAGTGACATACGCAGTGTGTGAGCTGAGTGTAAATGATAAATGTATAACAAAGCACGCACGCAGGTCTGCACGGATACAGATAGGTATTTGGAAATCGGTGGCTTTAGTCTACCTCTTAAAGGACCTGGCGCAATGGTAGGATAACATAATGAAGATATACAGATAAAGTCAACAACAAATTAAATGACATTTACAAGTGACTGATGCACAGTTAGGTTAATGTTCTGTTTTAAAGCGGGAATTTTGGATAATATTGCCTTTTATTTACTTTTAATTATTGTCACTAAAAAATTGTACTGTAATTATTGTCACTAAAAAATTATTGTCACTAAGAATTGTAAAAAGTTTATCCATCATATTACAGGAGATTAAAACTGATACAGAAGTAAACACCACGATGAAAAGTAACCATGAAGTATACTGACCTGTGTTAAAGGAAATTGTATTAAAATGGAAAATTCTTGAAACATAATATTCGTTGCGTTTTCTTTCAATCTCTTTTACACTCTTATTACATTTACATATTACATTTGTAGAATATTACATTTGTAGAATAAACACGTTGAAAAGAGAAAAACAACGAACGATCTCAAAATAAGTCAAAATTGAAGTTTATATCCATTTTACTTAGCCTTAAGAACATAATAGCACTTCATTATTATTTAACAATAAAATATCGACATTCGAAGTTAAGAATAATGAGGAAGCAACCGGTTAAACTTTGAACTATTGGTTCAAGGTTTTTTAGATTCAAATTTATTTTACATAGAATAAAATGTATTTAATTTGCTGTGTAAATGAGTATATGTATATCGCAAGATCTCAATGAATTATTATATGAATATCAAATGAGTATGTTATTTTTCCGAAAGGGTATCTATTTAATTAAAACACGCACATACCTTTCCTTGAAAACGTTTGCGGCGTAGGGACGTAACAGATGTCATGTAAAATGACTCTTGGAAATAGCAGCGAAGAGATTTTACCTGTAAAATAAATACATTTTGCTCATCAAAAGCGTCTTATTTTGATTATCGTAGGAAACTACGAATTTAAATGAAATGTTTCGAAATTTTCTCACTAACACTAGTAAGTAAAAAAGCATTAGCGCAGTTATTCCGACATTTCTGTAGCGTATCCGAATAGGGGCAGAACTTGTGATAATAAGTTACGCCGCAGACTTTCATACGCAAATTACACTAAATAGATAAAAATAAAATTTCCCTAGACATGATTAGTAACAAAAGCTATTAAGGTAAGGTAGAAATGATTACGATAATCCTCTATACAATTGTAACAATTTTTTTCTTTATAGTAAATAAAATATTCCACAGGAACTAAAATTCTTTAGAAAAGTGTGATACCTTGTCGTACTGGTGTAAGTCGATACATGTCGAATATTATATAAAAAAATTCTAGGACTTTTTGTAATAATATATTAAAGGGGATATTTATTTATCTACTTTTTATTCTAGACTAATAATCCTGATTCACGAAATACATGTAAGAACATAAAAAGTGTAAAAATATTTTGGTCCACGAGTCGTAAAGAAATATTAGACAAGCATCACTTACCTCTTTTTGCAAATGTTCATATAGGTCACTCCATAGTATCAGAGGCTGTTGAAACTTAACACGCAGGAAAGACCGGCTGCGGAACAAACGGAATTATATCACTACGTACGTAATTTGTAACTAATTTAATGTAACAAAATTGCCAATGATAAGATGTTTCGAAATTCAATTCACTCCCACGTACGGTCACAGTGCTAGTGCAGTTACACTTCGACAATGCTGTCGCGTATCTAAACACCGACGTAACTTGCCAGAGGTTACACCGGTGGCGTTCATACGCAGCGTACCTACAGTCATGAGAAAGTAAATACCAAATTTCCTAATACAAAAATATTATTAAGTCTAAATATATAAAGGGAGATTTGTCAAAAACTGTCGTTACGTTTGACCTTTGTCCTGACGTTTATACAACGAAATTGTGGAACGACTTCAGCTAAGTTAAGAAGAAGAAGTAAGAAAAAGAAGAGAAAGAGCGAAAAAAGAAGAAGAGAAGAAGAATGAAGAAAAGAGAAGGAAACTGAATAGGCACTTTCTAGGATAGTGTGCTACATCCTAGGCTGCATCTCGCTTTCCATCAGGTGGGAATGCAGCCAAACGCGAGCCTATTTGTAATAATAATAAAAAGATGTGCGTAGACGGGGGAGAAACATTTTGTCCGTGATTTAACCGTGTTTTAATAAAACCTACAAACATTTGAAATAATAACAAATAATATACTGACCTGTGTCTGGGGTAAATTTGTTGAATACAGCAGTATGGAACATCGACAATTAAATCCGATTTCTTAAACTTTATCCTTTTCATTTGCTGTTGCATCCCCAAATTATCTAAATGTTAGAGAAATATTCATGTTAAGACAGATATATTTTATTAAAACTGTAAGTACCAATTACGGTAAGCAGACCCCACAACGGATGGGAGTAATAATCTTCAGCAGAGTGTGGGTGCGAGAGAGAGAAAGAAAAAGAGAAAGAGGTAGGTAGGGTTTTTGTTTCGAAACTAGCAACGCATACCCTACAAGAGTGTACTGAGTTGCGTTCATTCATTTGGATATTGTTGTAGCGTAGTATTTACTCGTACTGTTCAAACATCACCGGATGTCGGTCGCGTTGTACGTGTGTACGCAATTGAGATTAATTCAATCGAAGCACCAGGAGAAAAGCTACCATAAAAAGTAGTTATATATTTATTATTAACTTATGACCACAAGTTAAATCTTATTTTGGGTGCCAGAGTTCAACCAGAGCGACAACATGTCTCTGTGATCACTGTATATGACTTTTATAATCCATGTACCTACCTACTTCGTTTTTTGGAAATAAATATTATTATTATTAATTATCTACATGTGTTATTATGACAATTAACCTATTTTCTGAAATAGTTAATTTTGTCGAAATGTTCATTTTTAGTGACTTTATTATATACCTAATCGAAATATGAAAATTTTAGCAAATTAATTATTCAGCTAGAGTGATATTTAATAGTCAACGACGGACATTCAAATTACAGTCTAACGTAAAATTTCCTGAATATGTATAAGTTATGGAATAAAAAACAATTCACAGTATGAATCGACCGTGTCATATATGTAGACATAAACAATTTAAAAATGTTTTGTCCATATTTGATTCGAGAAAGTTTCACAAAGTACCTATTATATTTGAAGAGTATACAGGAAACTAAACCTCTTAGAAGCACGAAGCTTATGATGAGAAATGAATTCCAACTAACGAAACTTATAGAAAATAATATTTATTAATATGTTTTAATAACCTGTGCTGAGGTAATTAATTTGAAATATTCATGGTCAACCTTTAATAAATAGCATAGATCACATTTTCTAATATAATTATGTAAGGTTTTAGAAGAACGCTAGTATTGTATCCTACGCTAGTTAAATGTCGCCACAAGAAACACCTCACCTTTACTTGCAAATCTTTGAGTAAACACTAAATACGACGAAAAGAAGACGTTTGAGGCCTCGCGGCTAACGCTCGTGTGGATTAATCTAGCTAGGTGCTATGGGGATAGACGCAAAGTGGCTGGCTGGGGGCGGTTAGATGCAACGAGCTGATGATTAAGATACAATAGAGCATTGTGGTTAATAAAAGTTGTAGGGGTTCGGTTGTACAAATATTGTAGCTGACTTCAAGGTACCGAAATGGTTTATTACAGCACACTTTGTACATCAACGGAGGCGCGGGACTAAAAAGGCACATATCACAAACAATATGTCGATTAGGGCGTTATTAAGGTCCGCGGGGGAGCGGCGCGAAGCGGCGGTGAGGTCCAGCGCGTGGGCAGCGAGCGGCGTGATTGGACAGCGCGCACGCGCATATTCGAATTGACCCCAGATAACTAACGGTTAACAGATAATCAAAGCGCATTACAAAGTGTACTTTTGAAGACTGTAGCAAATCTGTAAATCTCATGACGTTTTACATAATACTTCATAAACTTATAAAAAATGTTTCAAAATTCTACTCATTAACACTAATTTAATATAGCACTAATGCAGTTTAATTTTGACAATGCTGTAGCGTATCTGGATACCAACATAACTTTTTATAAGTTACCCCGGTGAGGTTCATACGCAGGTAAATTATAAAACTATAAAAAATAAACAAATGTAATATGTACTAGTATTAACCAAATTAAGAACATAAATTTATTTGCGAGGAGTTTAGCAACTGGTGCTTTTTAAAATCGAACTGTAAGCTTTCCATCATCATCATCAGCCTATCTTAGCCCACTGCTGGATATAGGCCTTCCCAGAAGGGGGTATTTGCCCGTAATCTCCACGCTGGGCATGAGGGTTGGAGATCGCAGGGCACAGCTTTTCGCATCGCCGACGCTGCTGCCCGTCGGCGGCCAGGGCATTTAAGCTTAAAAAGCAGCTTTCCATACATTATCGTATTTTGATATATTCTTACGTTAAAATACAAGTCATCGAAGACGTGACATGATATGATGCGTTTCGTATAAAGCATTGCTTGTCATGTATAGGCAATTCAAAATTAACCCCTAAACTGCACATTTCGTTTGAAGATTTCCCAAGATTAAATGCGACAAGCGAGTACCTATATAACTTAGTTATCTAATTTATAACAGTTAAAACATAAAGAAATAATATATATTTAATGAAATTATTTACTAACCTGTCGTATAATTTTGTTTCATGTTCTTTGCATAAATCTGCAGCATCCGTTTCTTTTTCCACGTTTCTTTTTCTTATACTGTCCACGCCATTCAGTCTGTGCATATGAAACAGTTGAATTATCGTGCCAAGACTTAAATGTACTAATTGGCTCACATTTAAAGCGTTTGTCTCGGAACACCCAACTCCGACACTTGAGGTGTGTCAGGGCACGTGTAATACGAGGTTAATGTGGCGTATGGTTGTTCACGCGTCACCATGTTCTAGTCACGTGTGTATGACAAATACGCGGGAAGATTTAGTGAAAACATATCATCAGTATTTATATATATATGTCATATTTAAAATTCATGTTCATTTTCATTTCGGTTAGTTCGGTTTCATTCTCATGTTTGAACGTACCGGTTGTAATTAAAGGCAAACAAATTGTAGATACGAATGAATAAAAAATGTGACATTAATAAAATGTTTTCTATTAATTTAAGTGTATGAAATGTGTTACTTTTAATTACGACGCACTCAAATTAACAATATTATTGGTAGTGATTAATAAGATTCTTAATATATGAAAAATAAACTAATAGGATATACCTACACGTACCTGATTCTAAAAGTTTTTAAAATAAACCAGTCATCAGCGAGAGACATCTTAGGAGATGTTATCAAGGCCGGCTTACGGACACTCGTACTTCCGTTTTTAAAACATAAATAAATACAGCATCTAAAACAAAATTAATAATTATCTCTTGAACACATTTTTTTCATTTAATATCGACTGCTCATTATTCAGCAGATTATATTTATAATCTGTATTGATATATTTATAATCTAATACTATTATCGGACGTATCCAGATTACAATTAGTTAATTAATTCATATTAAAATCGCTTTTCCTAGTAGTGTGAATATGTATAGGAAATTTATGCATGTTAAAGACATATTGCTAATTAGATGGGGCGATTGAGGTCGAATTCGGATAGAGATAGACTGAAATCTTTTTATAACTGCCGAATCTGAAATTCCTTTATCGGTCTTACAAGAGGTGAGGTACCAGAATAATAAGAATATAGTGAGACAAATGTCTCAGAATCTGTCACGCTAAAACCAATAAGTATAGCATTAACGTAGGTGATTCTGATATTGCTCTGGCGTATGAACTTGCCGATGTAATTATGTAATAAGTTACATCAGTGATGGCAATACGCGGGTGAGACTACAAGAAGACGCTCCCCGACCACATAGGCAGTGTAATGGTTGCAATAATGAGATGAAACATTAAAAATTTCGCACGTATAGGTAAATATATTTACAGTGACTAAATGTCAGTCTAAATTAAATGCTAGTACATAACATAAATATAACAGTTAATTCAACATACATATACTAACCCCCGTTTGATGATGATTTACGAGAATCGATTAGGAACTTAAGAGTATGATGCCCAAATATACCATCCGATTTTCCTCATTTGAATCCTCTCCCTTTGTCTTATTCTTATGTAGTATCTTCGTAGTATCTGTATTAAAGTAAATTCAAATACATTTATTTTAATAGACAAACTTGAAAAAGCTTTTTGGTTTAATGAAAAAATTTACAAGAACATATAGATAAGTATACATGTTTTTACGCCAGTTCTCTTGCGGGATACGCAGAGAACATAATAGTACCAAATACATATTATCACTTATTACGTACTACTTGTAATATTGCTTATAATTTCTACATTCGCCAGGTTTGTAAAGATAAAGATATTTAGCACCATATCCTCCCTGTCTATTCTGAGGGAGCTGGCGTGATAACAATAAATTCTAAACGTATTATTTGTTTCGATCCTTACAACGCAAATCTTACAAGAATTTGCATGAGACTTGTCGACATTGCTCTAGCGTATCATTCTCCATACGTAGCTTGCGCTGAACCACGTGTGCGGGTTAAATACGCGTTAGATTAATTAATAAAATAATAATAATAAAGAATAATAAACATTACATAAAACTAAACACGTAACATTATCATGAAATAAATTCTACAATAAGAGGAAATTTATTTGTAATTTAATTTAATTTTAATCTCGCATTGTTTTTTTGTTATAACATTGATAGTAAATTTTATTTTAGAATTTTATTGAAATAGTGAAATTTAGTTACTAAATACTAATAATGTCAAGTGTCACGACAAGTAAATGCGAATTTTTATTTTATTAACATTTATACTTTATTTATC